>JAZKJV010002597.1:0-52722 GCA_037367405.1 Ottelia alismoides
TTGGCAAAGAAGGATGCCAAGGCCAGACTGACTAGATGGATCCTTCTACTCCAGGAGTTCGATATTGAGATCAAGGATAAGCCTGAAGTCAAGAATGTGGTGGCGGATCATCTCTCCCGTTTAGAGCAGCCTGAGGAGTCTGAGCAGAGTGATCCTATTAGAGATACCTTCCCAGATGAGGCGATCCTTGCTATCGCCTCACTCCCATGGTACGCCGATATTGTGAACTTTCTCGTTGCTGGGAAAGTACCACAAGATTGGCCCAGGCAGAGGCTTGAGACCTTCCTTGCGAAGGCCAAGTCTTACCATTGGGAGGATCCCATCCTTTACCACGAAGGAGGGGATAGCGTCTGGCGTCGGTGTATTCCTCAGGAGGAGCACCATAGCGTCCTCACTTACTGCCACAAGCTTGAGGCAGGAGGACATCATTCTGGGAGGAGAATGGCACAGAAAGTGCTCCAATCCGGCTTGTGGTGGCCTACCCTCTTCAAGGACTCAGATGAGTTCGTGAAGAGGTGTACTGACTGTCAGAGGATGGGCACTTGTGGACAGCGTGATATGATGCCGATGCAGCCCATTCACTTCTGTGAGGTTTTTGACGCATGGGGCATCGATTTCATGGGTCCATTCCCTAAGAGTCAGGGATTTGAGTACATTCTGTTGGTCGTTGATTATGTTAGTCGTTGGGTGGAGGCTATCCCCACCCGATCCGCTGATGCGAGGACAGTTTGCATATTCTTGAGGAAGCATATCATCACGCGGTTCGGGGTTCCACGAGTTCTTATTTCTGATGGGGGATCTCACTTCATCAACGACCAGGTGAAGGCACTTGCTAGCGAGTTCGGCATAGACCATCGTGTTGCTACACCTTACCATCCACAGACGAATGGACTAACCGAAGTGTCGAATAGGGAGATCAAGACTATTCTGCAGAAAGTCGTCCGCCCTGACCGAAAGGATTGGTCGCAGCTTTTGGACTCGGTCTTGTGGGCATATAGGACGTCTTTCAAGACACCTTTGGGTACATATCCCTTTCGCCTCGTGTATGGCAAGCCATGCCATTTACCTGTTGAGCTGAGGCACAAGTCACTTTGGGCAGTTACAGATATTCTGATGGATCCAGATGGTATGGGAGACCAGAGGAGGGCAGAGTTAGCTGCCCTGGAGGAACTTAGAGATGCAGCTTTCTCAAGCAGCCTACATTATAAGGAGAAAGTCAAGGAGTGGCATGATTCTCATATCAGCCACAAGCATTTTGAGATTGGACAGAGAGTTTGGCTATTTGATGCGAGGCTACGATTATTTCCAGGGAAGTTACAGAGCAAATGGAAGGGACCTTATCTGGTTAGAAAGGTACACTACAACGGTAGCATCGACATATCTGAGTTGTCTTCTGAGAGTACCTTTCGAGTGAACGGCCAGCGGCTCAAGCCATTTCTAGATCATGAACCGCGGGTCGTTGATCTTGCCCCTATTCATTTTGCGTGAGATGTGGTCTTTGACTCACATCTAATGCATCTCACGCCTGAGTTTCACTGATCTTCCGCCTTGTATAGATCCAGATGTCCATATCACCACATTCTTTAGTCCCACATCCCTTTCTTCATCTTGTGATTATGCTATACTTAGGGTGCACTTTACCCTAAGTATAGGGGGGATGTGAGACCTTTTGAGTATTTCTTTTGTTTCTGTCTGCCCCTGTTTTTGCTGCCTATACTTAGGGATATTTCACCCTAAGTATAGGGGGGGTAGACCCTGTACATTCTCCACTCGGTTTTCCCTTAGTGTACAGCCTGCTATACTTAGGATTATTTGATCCTAAGTATAGGGGGAAGACCCGAGACCCTTTTGACTTTTTCTATTTTCTTCTTGATTCTTTGTATATAGCCTTTCTTTTCACTTCCCTATACCTGGTACGAGTTATGTCTTCTTCATCGCTCTTGACTCTGAGGACATCGTTCGAGCTAAGTATAGGGGGGTGTGTATATATTTCATATATACTTTAGCCATAACTCGTACTTTGTGTGAGTGTGTTAATAAATAAAATGGCTAAAACACCACAAAAATTAAAAAATTTTCATGTACATAATCTTCTTTTATTTGCACATAAATAGCTAGTGTACAAATTATTTTTGTAAAAATGATTTCAAAAATCTTTTATGTAAAGCTTGTGTAAATATTTTTGTATCAAAATTATGTATATAGTACAGAATTTTTCCAAAATGTTTTGAAAATCAAAAGTTTGCAAAAATCTTGTGTAAATGTGTGTAAATATCTTTTTGCAAAACTTGCACTTCATGCATCATCATTTCATGATTTCAAAAACATTTTTTCAAAAATTTTGCATGATTGTAAACTTTGTGTAAATAAGCATCTTTTGTACATATGTATATAGTTTTTCTGGATGATAGTTGACATTTATACTAGCCTGGAATCAAATTGAGAAATGGAGCTTGATTAAGATCTTAATCCACCTAATTCCTAAGAGGAACCTTATAGGGCTTAGTTTTAAGGCTTTTCAGGTCCATGGTGACTTAATTCTTTGAGTCCACTAGGCTATGATCACATGTCATCTCAATGAGCCTAAGTAGAGCACTTAACAACAACACATGACTCATATAGATTATGGCTTTACTTGGACACCAGCACTATGCACCGAGCTCTCTACGGATGAGGTGGTGAGGAGGCAGTCTTCCTTGACTTGGGGTAGCATATGAGGGTAGTACTTCTAGGCGGAACCTCTCTTCTTCTTTTAGTGAAGGAAGTGCGTCTCAACTTGGTCTGGTTGCCATGAGGTCTAACGACGGGAGTTGTGGGTTGCAATAAAGCTTCAAAAGAGGGATAGTCTACTGGCTCAAGAGGAAAAACTCCTTGTATATATGCTGCACATGTATATGTTGTACAGATGCACTTGAAAAAAAAAGAAAAAAAAAAGAAAAGAACTCCAAAAAAGTGGTGGGTCTGATAGAAAATGATAATCCCACCGGAGTATGTATATAGAGTGCAATAAGCAAAGCTTGGTTTCATGTTCCACCTGTTGTAGCTTGCAGCAGGGAGACTTGGCTACACTGGTCAAGCTCCCAAGGGTTCTTGGCTACACTGGCCTTGACCCATTCTCTTCTTCCCCCTCTTCTTGAGCCGGTTGAACTTGAACTTAGAAGGGAATACCCCGCTCCTCGAGGAAAGAGTGGCCAGATTGAGGTCATAGAGTTACCTTGTTGGGGAGGGTTGTCAAGTTGCCATTTCTGAGGTGGAGAGCTTAGACTTCACATTCACAGGACAAGAAAAGATTCATGGTCTTCAGGGTTTGTGATTGATGACTTGTTCTGATCTGGAGCATTGAGGAGTCTTGGTTATAGATTAGTGGAACTTAGAGGCTGTTGAGTTTTAAGCTTAAGTCTAAATAAGGTTCCGACACATCAATAATTCAAAGATCTGATCGAGCTCCATACCTCAATTTAATGAAGGCAAGTTTAATAATCAACCTTGATCCATGTACATCCTCTTTTTCTTTTTATTTTCTTCTTTTTTACTTCTTTTTCAAATAAGTGTTTGCTAAGGGACTAGCAAAGTTAAGTATAGGGGGGTGATGAATACCCATTCATCACTCTTTATTCTTATATTTTAGCTACAAAAAACCTTTGCAAATACATGTAGATATGTGTAAATAGGAATAATTACCAAAAGCATGCATTGTGTAAAAACCTATAATTAGCATGTTTTTGTGCAAAAATAAAAGAATAAAGATTAAAAAGAAAAAGAGGGAAATATTTAAGATAAATATTGAGCAACCTAACCCAAGGGAGGGCTCAGCATGGGCCTGACCGCATAAAAACCAAAGTAGAGGGAGATAGGAGCTCTTGTGTAAATATTTATGTAAATAAATATAAATATATTTTCCTCACCAAAAATATGCTTGTAAATACTTGTATATATTTAGAAAAATATAAAAACAAAATAAAAAGATAAAAATCAAAAAGGGAACAAAAACATCACCTTCACCATGTACATAAACCACACCTATGTATTTATTTAGCCTTGTAAATATATAAAATTAATTTTTATAATTTTTGTAACTAGTCTATGTTATATATTGTAAATAAATAAAATAAAAACAATGAAAACAAAACAAAACAAAAATAGAAAAATTAAAAATACAAAAATACATTGTACATATACCATGTATATAGATGTACATATATATTTATTTTACCTATGTAAATAAATAATAAAAATCAAATAAAAATACCTTTTTATTCCTTATTTTATAATGAAAATAAATAAAATATAAAATAGGAATAAAATTGCACAAAAATAACATTTAAAAATCAAAAATCCAAACCCTATATATTGTATATATACCTATATATAGTACATATTATGTATATAGCCTATTTTTATTTCCAAAAATTAAATTAAAAATCACTAAAAATAGAAAAAAAATAAAAGAAAAATATTTCATGTTTTGAGTTTTTGCAGATGCGGCCCCTAGCTACCCATATTTGTCACTTCAAGATCCATCCACGTGGCCGAATCCCATTGGATCCTGGGGATGTTGACCGCCCGGTCAACTAGCCCCCCCAGGACCACTTCCCACGGGTCTGAGCTCCGGACCTGACTTCTCCTATTTCTACCCGCTCGACCCGACACCCATTTCCCTAAAACCCGGCTCCGTTTTGAACCTCCCACATCCGACACCTTCGCCGGGCATCCACCTCGGGATCCACGCGCTTCATCGACCTACCCGAGCCCGTCTTAGCCGGACCCCTCCAACGCATATAAGCGAGCTCCGCCACCTTCTCTCTCCATCTTTGGCCATTCACCTCGTTCTCCAGTGAGCTCCAGAGAGTGTGTGAGGTGACAGCTCGCATCCCCGACCTGTTGCAGCGAGGAGAGGGAGTGAATCCATCGATCCGGCGACGTAGCCGCCGCAGCTCCGCCACCAGCGAGAGCTCCGAGCCTCGGGCAGAGACGACCCTCGAGGCGACGACCAGGAGCATCCCCAGCTCCTTCCCAGTCTATTCCTTCACCCAGGTAACCCCTTAGGCTACCCATTTCCCTTAATTTCCAGTTTCGCCCAATTTACGCCGCCGTCGTATTTCTCTGATTCACCCCGGTTCCGACCACTATCCGATCATCGGAATCGACCCTCACGTTCGCCTTCGTCCGACGCACATTCTTCACCCACTCACTCAACCCAGCTCGCACAGGAGCTGGAACTGAGCTCCTCCGTCCACCCCCTTCGCCGGAGCTCGCCGTCCCGATGCACCAGCCGCCCCCACTTCGCCTAACCGGGTCGAGGCAATTTGCCCTCGACCCGTGAGTCTTCTGGTGCTCTTTTCAGGTCGAAACGAGGGCTGTCTGAGGCCCTTCGCCACTCAGCCAAGAGACCCAGCTCCGCCGACGCCATCCGAGCTCCCGGAGCTTGGCTCGATCATCGGAGCCCACCGGCAGACGCGGAGCCTTCCGCGATTCTTCTCCGACCTTCAGAAGGCTCCCCGGAGGACCCTAGCGCACGCACGAGCCCGGCGAAACTCGCCGGGGACCTGTTCTTCGAGGACCCTCCATCGCCGTCGATCACCCCGCCTCGCTCCAGTTCAGATCCTGGCCGTCCATCCTTGGAGCTACAGCACCGTCCGATCGGAGGAGGGACGATCCGGAGCGCCCACCATCCGCAGCCGTCAGATCCACACGTGGCGCGCATCCAACGCCCCCGCTTAATAAAGTGTAATTTACCCTTAGGCCCCGCTTTTATTTTTATTTCGTTTTAGTCCTGTAAATAGTAAAATCAGTTGTTTAGTTTTAGGTTAAATTGCACATTGGACCCTAAGCTTTAGTTATTTGCATGTATACCCCTACCTGTTGTGGACACGTGCTTCGACACGTGATTTGTTTGGGTTATTTGCAGTAGATACCCTTGTAGTTCTGGATATTATAAATTGAATTAAAGTTTCTCTTACCACTTCTACCCCTGTGAATGATTTATTTTTGCATGTGCGTTTTATTTTGGGTAAATTGCAGATAGGGCCCCTGGACTTTTGGTACCTATTACCAATAAGTCCTCGGGACTTATTTTTCTTACATCTAGGTCCCTGAGTGCCCCAGGCACGCGCGTGGCGCGTGTTTTGCTGGGTATTTTGCACCAGGACCCCCAGAACTTTGGGTATTTGCACTTTGGTCCCTGTGCACAGTGCCCTATCTTTATTTTTGAATAAAATATCAAATCAACTCCAAATCAAACAAAAATTTGAAACATGGCTCCTGCCATGGTGTAGGATTTTTGTGGATTTTTGAGGACATTTTTGATTTTGTTTGCTATTTTTAAAAATTCAAAAACCTTCATTTTGTTACTGTCCAGTTTGAAAATTCACAAAAAAATATAAAAACTCACTTAAAAATTCTGTAAAAATTAGCTACTGTTTGTTTTACTTAGCTTGATTTTCTAGCCAAGTTTGGCTATTTTTCATTACTGGAAAACACTAAAAACCTAAAAGCACTCAAAAACCCATAAAAATTATAATAAATAAATTAAAACCCAAAAATAATAAAATTCGTACCTATATTTTCCTTGTCTTATCTACTTTACAGGAAAATTACCTCCAGGCCATTTTGAGGCCCTTAGATATTTTATCTAGGGCTTTTTGGCTCGGCTGGACAGTACCCTTTATTTTAGGCATTGTTTGATTTTTAGAAAATAAAATACACATCAGAAAATTCTCAAAAATTCACCAAAAACACTAAAAAATATAAAATACATAAAAATATTTTTGTTTGAATTTTTTGTTGAATTTTTGTGCATTTAATAATTTGTTGAAGTGTGTGCCTTCTTTGTTTTCTTATTTTCTTAATTACTTAAAAAATCCAAAAAAATATAAAAATAATTAAAAACCACTAAAAATATTTTCTTTCTTTATTTTCTTTATTTTTACTACTTCGTAGGCCTCTCGGCCAACCCATGCTCCTTGAGTTCGACCCTGGGTGCTATACTAGGTTAATCACATAACAGGACCGCTATTTGAGTTTTGATTGATTTTATCCTTCTTAAGTGGTTCATTTTTCTTGATCGACACATCTGAGTGATTGAGGTCGCAACGACCGTCTTAGATACCTGATTGCCTTAGTCGCTCGGGTTTCTGTGTCATCAGCTCCCCCTTCGCCGGTGGTTGAGGTACCCTTCCCTCCGGTGATCCACCGTTGAGGCAACCCCCTTTCCCTTATTTTTCTTTTGCTTTTTCTTTGCTTTAGCCTTAGGATCATTTCGCCCCAAAGATCTTCCATTTCCATCGATTAAATCACCCAATCAGACCACCTCGCCGGAGCGCTGCTCCGGCCAACCACCTCCTCGCCGCTTCGCACCGCCATTCCACCACCGTGGGACCCAGGCATTTTTCCCTGGGTCCTCTCACTCTTTTTTTTGCAGGTACTTGGACTTAAACGAACACCTGGGGTCATTTTGACCTTCGCTAGAGGCCACGAAGCTCCACCAGCTCCGCTCGTGCCCCCGGCGAACCTCGGTCGTCGCCGAGGTATTTTGGATCCCTAGTGGATAGAGGAAGCTCCCAAGAGCCTGCAGCCCCATTTCGAAGCCCAAAGGTCACCGGAGCACGGAGATCAGGCTCGGGGAAGTTCGCCTCGCCGGCGTTCTTCCCCGTTCTTCCTCCGCGTCTCCTCACTGTCGGATCGGGCCACCGCTCCAGACATCACAGCCACCGTCCGATCTCCTCTCGCCTCAACCGTTCGATCATCGAGGAGGATCTGATATAGGCCGTCCAAGCGAAGCATCATCGGGCGCCCACGCGCTGCCACGTGGATAAGTGGAGGCGACCCTACCGTTGGATCGCGCGCGTGGGTATTTTGCACATTTCCCCCTGCCATTTTTGTAATTTTTATTTAGTCCTTAAACTTTCATCTGCAGTGTAAAAACTTTTGTAATATTTGCACCTATGCCCCTGCATTTTCTTTATTTACATATCAATCTAGTCACGTCACCTCACGTGACCAGTTCACGTGAGGTGAAGGGCATTTGCAGCGGACCCCTCGTGGGTCTTGTTATTTCGTTTCAGTCCTAGAATTTAGATATTAATTGTAAAACTTTTGGTAATTTTGCATGTGAGCCCCAGGATTTTTGGAAATTACATATAGGTCCCTCCCAAGCACGTGCTGGTCACGCGCCCTGGTGGGTCTTTTGTAGGTGTACCCCCGCGGGTTTGGTTATTTGTATTTGGTCCATTAAATGCAATATTCAGTATTATATTTTGTGTGAAATTTTCATCTTGGCCCCTGGATTTTTGTCTAATTGCACTTATACCCATGCTAGGCCTTGTATTTTTGTATGCTTCCCATATTTATTAAGTGCATCATTTTAACTCGAAAAATTCCCAAAAAAATGTCATAAGCTCCTGTTTACTTGCTGATTCACGCCATATTTTTGCATTTTATTTTTATTGCATTTTAATATTTATTAAAAATAAAAAACATGCATTTTCAGTACTGTCTACTTAGAAAACCCATAAAAATTAGCAAAACTTTTTGAAAAATTCCAAAAAAATTATATTTTGTCTATTTTAGTGTCTTTTAACTTCTATCCAAAAATCACTAAAAATTTCAAAAAAAAATCCTAAAAATTAGAAAAACCTAAAAATCTTCATAAAAATCTAAAAAATCATAGAAAAATCCTAAAAATATAAACTCAGCTTTTATAGCTTCTTTAATTTATTTTCTTTAATTTAAAATTAATTTGGAAAAATTTTGTTACTGTTTACTATTTTTCATTCCCATTTTAATTTCGGCCAGCACCTTTAGTCATTGTTTTCTAGTATTTTCACTTTTAAAAATACCAAAATTATTCAGGAAAACCCCCAAAAATCACAAAAATAAAAGAAAAATATAAAAAGACCAAAAATATTTTATTTCCTAATTTTTGAGCATTTTTCCTTTTTTATAAATATCTTATCACCTCTTTTCTTATATTGTTTATATATTTTATTTATAAAAAAATATAAAATATAAAAAGAAAATATATAATCAGAAAATTAAAAATCAAAAATCAAATTTAAAAATTAAAAAAATTTTAAAAATTAAAAACCCACAAAAAGATTGCACATTGTAGACACTTAATCACATCACACACTTTGCATTTGCTTGATCTATCATGTGTGCTCCCTGTGTTCGACCTCTACATACTTACACCTATACACCTTTTTTATGTAGAGTTGATAATAAATTTTAACTCCACTATTGCTTGTCACTGTTTGATTTGATTGTGGGTTAATTGTTGATTAATTAGGGATTTTTGAGCGGTCAATACACCGACTGCGGTTTCGCCTTGTGAAACCGTACGACCCTCGTTTTCCCTAGTTATCATTATGGTGGCAAACGGACGGTCGAAGCTCGAGAGCTCCGGTGAGGGTAACAAACCTAATTTGACCTAAATAACTAAGTGAAATGCGAAATAAAATGCACGGAATAAAAGCTAAGAACGAAATTTACCTAGAAAATGAAGATGCACAGCTCATACCTACCAGCGAAGGTGGGAAGCAGATGTGACCGGTGAGGTCATCATGGGTGCACCTCCTTCCTCTCTCAGTCGTGCTCGGACCCTCCAGGGGATTCCTTCTATCACGAGGATGCGTTCTAGACCGGAGGTGTGGGCTTTAGGGTTCAAGTGATGACCAAAGAAGAGGAGAAGGTCAGAGATTGTTATTTATAGACAGATATGCACCCTTATTGATCGATGATTTGGGGCGAATCGAATGTATGTACAACAGATCTAAGGCTACGGCGTGAATCAAGGAAGATCATTGAGAAGATCTTATGAAGGCTAGAAGCGGAGCGGCAAGGAAAATTGCGAGAAGGTGGGCCGCTCGAGGTTCTGACAGGAGTCAGAGTGAGGAATGCGGAGTTGACCGGGGGTCAACGGTCCCAGGGCTCCGATTGGGCCACGTAGGCCCATATAAGGACAAAATAACCTGATTATTTGAAAAGAAACAATAAAAATAGTAAATGCTTTTATTAATTTTTGGTTATAAAATAAAAAATGTTAGTTATTTTATGTAGTATTTTAATATGATTTTTATTTATTTTTTGGTGCTATTTATTACAAGTTAATTTTTAAGAGTATATTATAGATATATTCATCTATGTTTTGATTATTTTATTTTTGTTTGCATATTTTCTATTATTTTATTCTCTTATTTTATATTTTTATAACTTATTTTTAGGTGTATAAATATATTTTTATTATATTTTTATAATATAATATATACACAAATAAATAGAGATATATATTATGTAGGTATAAATACATGTATTTTATCTATGTATTTAGACATATTATTTATTTTAAAGTACTTTCTTTAGTTTAATTTTATCTTTATATTTTTACTAGAATATAGATAATATTTACAAGAGTATAAAATTATAAATGAATAAAAGAATAGATTCACTTTTTGTTTATTTACATGTATTAGCATAGGTATTTACCTATATATGTTATATACTTATTTTATTTTTAATGTTTTATTGGTAATTTTATTTTAATCTTTCCGCTCCCCCTCTCATATTGTTGTTTTTTATGTTGATATTGTGGATGGACTACTTCAATCTCTTTTTATAATTAAAATATAATATTAGATTGATTGTAACAATCAGACCTCAATCAATATCAACTAACCAAATCATAATCAATCCTAATTTTCATAGTCCTTTAGTAATTTGATCAAATATATTCAAGGATACATAGAATTCAACTCTACCATGTTAAGATTATAATTTTCTTAGCTTTCAATCAAATAGCTCAGGAATATTGATTATTTATCTTGAAATCTAATTTAATCATGTAATCAATTATGCAAAAACGGTTTTAACACCAAGGAGATGATAATTTCATAGTATAGGACACCAAGAAATGACTTATTTGATCATTCATCAGTTAAATATGCATGCATTTTTAGATATCAAATCAATGAGATATGTTTTTCCTTTCCACTCATATATATAATATGTTAGCACTCAAAATAAATGCATCTTAAAGTTCATAACAATCAAGAGAATACATTTCTACATCAAATTAGAGTTTGAAAGTCGTTAACGATCACGTTGTCTATAATCTCAACTTATTTTGAGGGATTTAACATAAGAAACATGAGTTGAAAGAGAAGTAAAAGGGATTCACTAGATTTGAAATAAATGAGAAGGAAAGGAAAAAATCCTCATATATCCATCTCATTTATTTCAACAATAAAGGGAAAAGTTTCCAACCACCTCTCATCAAGGAAAGGAAAGACTATAAAGGATCTTCTTCCCCTTGAGCCTTTTGATTGTTTAGAAAGAGCACGACCTTAAGATCCCATGGATGCATGAAGTCTACGTCAAAAATGTTGCACGTGAACATTCTTGTTGTCTTTACAAGGTGGTGAAAAGCAAGCTACCAATACAGGACTGGCTCGTAAAGATCGACCAGCTTGGCCTCCACTTAGGACTTCCTTCTGTGTAACACAAAAGAGTAATCCAAAGATCACATCTTCTTCGTCGGCCTCTTCTCGAATCAAGTTTGGGATGCTTTTCATATTGCCATGGTTACATATATTTTCGTTGATTGACATACAAGAGTGGATCTAAATAACACACAGTCGCTCACACTTCGTGTAGACTGGTTAATGTAGAGTAATTTAGCCTTTAGGTTTTATGTCTCTTAATCATTTTTTATATAATATCTTTTTTTTGTTATTTAAATTCAATGTCCATTTATATTAATATGGATTTCAGTTTTTAAGGATTTTATGTGTTATGATATTTACTTTTAAACATTATTTTGATTTTTTACTCAATTAATTATTAATTTTATTTGATTTTAACATCCATTTTTTGAAATTTTTTAATTGATTTTTATATTTTTATATATAATATTTCAACTTCAATTATTTTATCTTTTATTTTTTAAATAATTACATTTTTGATGAAAATTCAATAATAATATATGTTCTAGCTATTTTTACCATTTTTATGATGTTTTAATATTTTTATTTTGATTTTTAATCGGAAGTTTTTATCCTTTCAATGTTTTAAATGCTTTTTAAGTATTTTAAAATTTATAAAGAATAGAAAAATAAATTGAATTTTTTATTATGATTACATATTATTCTCCTATTTTATCTATAGTAAATTTGACATTTTTTAAATGTTAGTTTTTTATATTTGAATTTAAATAAATTTTAAAATCTTAATGTTAAAAATATTTAATAAATTAATGATTATTGTTTATTTTTAAATTTAATTTATCATATTATGATGTTTATATGGAATATATTTTTTTAGCAATGGCTAGAACTAATATGTAACTTTGTATATTTAAAGAGGAAAGGGAAGCTACAACATGATGTAGCTAACCTTAGCTACATCATGGGCAATTTCGTCATCTTTTTTTATTTTTTTTCAAAATTTCCATGATGGATTTTCATATCTATATCCCTCTAATATGCCATTCAAATTTCGTCGGAAACAGAGACTCCTACGGCCTCCATCCAGACAGTTATTTTTTAACGGTCACAGATTTGATGTATTTTACACGTTCTGGATGGAGGCTGTAGGAGTCTCTGTTTCTGACGAAATTTGAATGGAATATTAGAGGGATATAGTTATGAAAATCCATCATGGAAATTCGAAAAAAAAAAAGAGGACGGAATTGCCTCTGATGTAGCTAAGGTTAGCTACATCGTGATGTAGCTTCCCTTTCCTCATATTTAAATAGCATATAATAGTATGAGTCCATGATTTTTATTTATAAAATAATATATATGTTAATATTTAGCTCTTAAAAAATTAGAAATTGTATGGCTAATATAGACTAATATATCATATTTTTCTATTTAGAAACTACTACAAAATATTTTTAACAATTATCTCAAAAAAATATTTTTAACAACTCTAAAATCCAATTTAATGTAATTTGCGGGATGTGATCCTGCTTCTAACTACTTGTATGATTATTGGCATGCGTTATTAAAAAAATCTAGAAAACTTGAGGGGAGAATTATTTAAAATACCTTAAATTTTATAAAATTTATATATGTAAAGAAATTTTCTACATAAATTTCAAAATAACCATTTTTTCCTCGATGGAGTGGAGGAACTCTAACATTTGTTGGCTGACGAATATATGATTCATCACTCTAAAAGTTGAGAATAGAGCATTGTTCCTGAGCAATTAGCTGCATTTCACCATTCATGCATTTAGAATTAATGTTTGTAACTTATCATGCATATTTGCATTAAATAAGAAGTCAAATTCCCTTGTAGTATATTCACCATATTTTCCATATTTATATCTATTTTTCAATAAATAAGATTGGAATAAAATCAACTCTATAGAATATATATTACTAACACTAATAAAGAAAAAATGTCAATAAAAATACAAACTTGTAAAATTGACCAAAAACCCTAAACCTTGTTTGAGACAAAGAACCTTAAAATGTGAATATCTCTGTCATACAGTCTCATATAAATCCTTATCACTTTTGAATTAATATATGTTCAATTACCTTCAAAACAAGATCAAATTCTAAAGATTCGGAGTCCGTACGTGAAACTTGGATTTTGGGCCTCTCCTTGTATATTGTACATATGTCCCCTTTTATTTATTTATTTTATTTCTTTATTTTTCTTAGTTACTAAAAATCCCAAAAAATAGATTAAGATGTAAATATTTATCTTATATTTTCTTTGATTTTATTTGAATTTTATCTTATTTTAAAATGGCAAAAAAATCTGCAAAAGAAAAAAATCGATATTTTATACCTATAAGATACCACTAAAATTTACTTTTTGTATAGATGACTTCTTTTAATTTTCAATTCTTTACACATCGAGATGAACAAATTTCGTGTTTACCACTTTTTGATTTAACCCCTTTTTTTCTTTTTTATTTTTCTTAACATTTAATTTTTAAATTTTCTGGGAACGACACATGGCAGCTCCTGAGACCGCCACGTGCCACCTCTTTTTTATTTTATTTTCTTTTAATTTTAGTTTATGTAATTATTGACATTTTCTTTTCTTTTTATGTTTAGTTATTTAGTTATATTTATTTATATTTATTTTAATTATTACTTATTTTATCTTATTTATTTATCATTTTAATTATTATTTATTTACTTCATTATTATTTTCTTTTGTTTTTACTATTTATTTTGTTATTTACCTATTTATTATTTTAATTATTATTATTTATTATTTATTTATTATTTATTTTTATTTATTTTTAAATTTTAATTTATTTTAATTTATTTTTCACTACCCACCACATGGCACTCCCCCTCTCCATCCTCCCCCACTACGGTTGGGTCTCGCGCCCGCCGCTCTGCCCTTTGCGGCTGGGTTGCAACACCGACCGACCCCACGACCCGACCCCTCTCTCCGCTTATCTTTCCCTCATCTCTCTCTCTCCCATTGATTCTGAGGAAAATTCGTGTAGGGGGCAAGTTGTTAAAGTTATTAATTGTATACGGTCGAAATTTTTTTTATTATGTACCGTAGGTAAGCCGACTCTTGAAGAGGCGGCTTTGGTTAAGAAAGAGCCGCTTCTTCAAGAGGCGACTTTTACTAAAGCCGCCTCTTGAAGAAGCGGCTATTAATCAAAGCCGCCTCTTGAAGAAGCGGTTGTACGCCAGAACCGAAAAAAAAGAGAAGTAGTAGCTCTGCTACTCGCAGAGCTGCTGCTTCTCCCTTTTTTTAAAATTCATACATTGGCGAAGTGCATGCACAGTATGTAATACAAAATATGATCTTAGAACAACTTTAAAAGACAAGATTCATAGATTAGAAAGTAAATTGTTCATATACAAGGTGCATAACGCAAGCGACAAGACAATAGTTGCAAACACTATAAATTACATGCTTGCTTTACATTACAAAAAATTGCCAACATATCATTCTATGGTCTACGCTCCCTCCTCCTTTTGTATTGTAATTTGACCGGTCTTTCATCTGCCATGGTGGTATCCGGTGCTCTAGGATCAAATCCATGCAGTTGGCTGTTGCGATCTATGTCATCAATGTTGGTCATCTCGGTTCCTTCAACTCCAAAGAAGGACAATGGGAGGGGTGAATGATGTGAAGGTCCTGCATTGTGCTCTGCTCGATCCCTCCGTGGTGCAGGCGGCGTTGTAGGCTCTCTGGATGTCCCACACTCAGGAATTGTGGTCTCAAATTCTATGCCAGACTGAGGGGGTTGTTGTGTATCTACTAGGACATCTCCCTCGCCAGAAGGCCTTTCTCCCCTTTGTCGTTAACCACGTACCCGTCCACGTCCTCGAACACGTGAACGGGGATGAGATGTAGCTTCTGCCTTAGCATCTTCCTGTGAAAGCTCGTCGGTAGGACCATCTCAGAACGGTCGCTGTATAGACTCACGTATCCTAGAACTTGCTTCAGCAGCAAGTTCTCTAATACGTGGAGCACCATCATCGCAAAGTCGAACAATCTCCTCGAATTGAGACAATGATGAATCTCGTATTCATCATGCTAAAAACTCACTATTAAACCCCTGGCCTAAACAATTCAATAAAAACCACCATCAATTTTTTCCCTTTTATTTTCTTGTAATTATTTTATCCTAAAAATTAGGTAGAATAGATGTCTATAATTCACTGACCCTTAAAAAGATAAAAAATACAAAAAAATCTCAAAACCACAAACTTGGTGTTTTTATTCCCCTAAAAATACCCCCAAAATACGTTTTGTACAAATGATCTCTTTTGGCTTTTTGACCAACATGAAAGTTGTAGATCTCGTCGAGACGAGCAACTTTCATGTTTTGACTTTTTCCTAATTCGGCCTCTAACTATTTCTTTTATATTTATCTTTGTATTTACATTCTGATTTATTCTGATTGGGCCACGTGGCGCTCTCTGGAGCAGCCACGTGGCCCGCCTCTTCTTCTGACATCCGGTGCCCATCTGGGCCGTTGGATTCACTTGCCCCGCCTTCATCTAAGCCTTCCGTTGCCGCACCACTTCCCAGCCGTAGGATCCATCCCAGATCAGATCTCGTCCACACACTCCCGCCCAAACCTCAGCCGTTTGATCTCAGACCCATCCTACACTTTTCATCATGCCACGTACCCCCTCTATCTCCCGCCATTGGATCTTCTCCAGATCGCGTCACATCCATCCGTTCGTGCCTTAATCTCATCCGTTCGATCTCCTTGTGATCCGACGACTGCCATCCCTCCACGTCACTCACTCACTATAGCCGCCCGATCCTACGTTCATCCGACGGTCTGTAGCGATCCACGTACCCCATTCTCCCTAGACCATTGGATCCATCCCAATCTGCATCCTACCCCTCCATTAGCACCTACGTCTACACCGTCGGATCAAATCTTTGGATCTGATCCTATCCCTCCGCTCACGCTCATACCCTGGCCGTTGGATCTCACAATCCAACGGCCAACAAGTCGTCTCCTACCTTGTAACCCCCTCGGCCCCAGCCGTTTCATCTCGCAGCCTCTACACCCCCTTCCTTTTTTACCCGTCGCCCAGACCACCTTTCCCTGCTCATAACGCCACCTACATGTTTCCCTACCCTTCGCCATCGTCGCGCCTTCTTCATTTACCCTCGCCATTACTCCATCGCCATGAAAACCTCCGTTGAAACCGCCCCTCCATCTCATAACATCCGACCTCCGCCCCCTATAAATCCCTACCCTCCGCCCACTGTCACCGATCGTCCACCAATTTGGGCCTTAGCCTAGCCTCCCCCGCCCCTCCGGTGACAGCGGAGAGGGCGGGACGTCGAGGCAAAGATGGCTCTCGCCTGGTGTTGACCCGCGGCTTCTCCACCGCATATTGGGCGTCTATGACGTCCACCGAGCTCGCTGGACAAGGCTGACCAGCCTGGGCGATGACCCAGAGCTCCACCGGAGCTCAATCACAAGCCGCTGCCTCCGCCAACTCCTCGCTCCGGCGATGAGACTTTTTCTTCACATTTCTCCGATTTATTACGCTGCCTACAGACACCGTCACCCTCCTCCGACATCCTCATTAGCTCCGCCCGACCACAAATACCCTCGCCGACCACTTCCCCCTTCTCCAGAACCCCCTCACGCTCCGACCACCTTCTTCGCCACCTCGCCGGAGAAGAAGATCCCGGGCCTTCATTTCCAGTCACCCCACGGCCCTCGCTCACCCCCTCTCACTCGCATTTCACGCGCACAAGCTTCGGCTGCACATAACAATCGCAGGTATCTTCAATGGCCGAGGTTCTCGTCGGAGCTTCTTCGAGCCTCGATCCTCCGGCAAAGCTCCACCGACTGCCCACGCCAACCAGCGTCGGAGCATTGCCACAGCACCAGCTTCTTCGCGAGGTCCCCATCTTGCTTCTCCGATAATCAGGGGACCTCGCGGAGCTCGGAGGAGTCCACAGGGGTTCGCCGGAGCACAACCTCCTCTGGTGGGCCTCGGCGGAGGACGACGTACAGTTGCCGTCCGATCAGATGGATCGGACGGCCAAGATAAAGACACGTGACATCCGAAGCTCCAAACGAAGCTACAGGCTCGGGTCCTCCGGGCCTCAACCCGAGCCCGCCCAATGCAGCCACGTGTGCCCGAGTCACAGGTGTCGACCTGAGCCTAGCCCTCACGTGCCTTACACGTGAGGTGCTGGGTAATTTGCACGAAGCACCCCAGAAGAATTGTTAATTACATTTTGGTCCCCAGGCACGTGCTTCACGTGCGTGCCTTGGTATTTTACAGGGAGGCCCTCCAACTTTTGAAGAATTGCAAATAGGTCCCTGCGCGCAATGGAAAAATTACAAATGGGCCCAGGCAGTTTTTGCTATTTGCATTTAGATCCCTTCAGGGACCTAAATGCAATATTTATCCTTTTATTTCCTTGCATTTTTATTACATTTATGCCCTTGCACTATTTTGAGCATAACTTGAGCATCGTAGGTCCAAATTGCATGATTTTAGTGTCATTTTGATCCTTATTTTGTCCTCTACATTCTAGCATGCTTAGTTGTCTCATTTGCTCCTGTTTAATTAAAGTGATTTTTTATGTGAAAAATGGGACCATGCTCTACTTGTCTTGCTTGATTTGATGAGCACTTTTTATTGATGGGTTAAATTGATATTGACTTCATTTTATGTTGTGTTGCTCATAAATTTTAGGGTGTAATTGTAGTGTTTAATCTATGTAGACATAATCTTGCATATTCATTCATGCATCACTTTATAATTGCATAAAAAAACCTATAAAAAAAATGCATGCATCCTCGCATTACTTTGTAATTAGCATAAATTGCATGAGGACCTGAAATGGAAATTAATTGACATTGTGCCTTCATGAATCAAAATTCAATACACACATTAGGCAGCCGTGTCCCTGTGTTCGACCTTGGTACACTTGCCAAGTTAAAATATTCCACGACATTCAAAGATCGTGGTTTTTGCTGAACCAAATTCGTCTCCTGTACTACGACTTAATTCCACATTATTTTAGAGGCAAATTTGACGTTTCATCAGACACCTGCAATATAAGCAATTGTTGTCAAAACATGTTAAATCATACCACAATATGTACTTTAAGTAAATGTTATCTTACCGCGTAATCGAGTGTGCATCCATGTCGTCCAATGAAACGTCTTGTAATTCGACGATACCATGGCAAGTACTCGGCGGTCGTATCTAGTCCTCCCAATGAAATGGGAGTCATTGACACCACGTAGTCCCTACGGATGTTCCATAGTCTAATATAAACTGCATGGAACTCCGTCCAATCGGCGTTGCTCTTCCCTCGGAGATCGATTGCATGCAAATGAGATGACGTGTCGCAAGCCATTGGAACCCCCTGAATGCCACCAAACTCTCGAAGGACTCTGTCCGGTGTGTGTAGCTCCATAATACAAAAATGAATCAGGGGGACGCGAGCCGCATGTAACTCCTCATTGCACGACAATACAATGGTAACAGGGACAACACCTCCTCTGTATATGGAGTCCATACCACCTGCATTAAATTAGAAATATTAAAAAAAACCGGTATAATTGAAAAAAATCGTAATAACGTGTTAACTGAATACCTGCTCATCTAGTTGTAGGTCAAGTGCATCCGTATATGGCCGAACCACATCTGTAGATTCCGCTGAGATATCAAACTCCGCATGCCATCTTGCCCCCAAGGGCTTTCCTTGCCAAAGAGGTCGGTGGTGAACTACCGGAGCGATATGGGGGAATCGCTCCCAAGCCCACAACTGTAACAGTATCAAGGGACCACCAATCTCTACTACCTCAGCCTTCGATGCAACACATAACTTCCTGTACAAGTAAGCCAAACAAGCTGAGCCCCAACTGTACGTCCCACAAGTCTCCAGGTCCTCCAAAAATGGTAGGTAGATCAGTGAGACCTCATTTACCGACTTGTCAGGAAAGATCACACCACCAAAAAGCTGTAGAATGTACGTCCGTGTGTATCGCAGAATGGTATCTTCATCGACGTCCTCTAGCAGAACTGAGAAGTGCTCTAGTAGCCAAGTCATGCGAACTCGAGCACCATCAATGTTGGGTCGTTCTGGCCAGACCCCAAGCAACCGCTCACATAAGCCTGCCCAACTAGGAGAAGTAGTAGGACCAATCACTGCATGACCTTCTATCTGCAACCCAAATATGTACGCGACATCCTGCAATGTAACTGTCATCTCCCCGTGGCGCATGTGAAATGTGTGCGTCTCGGGACGCCATCTCTCAACTAGAGCTGTAATTAGGTGCCAGTCCAAGGATATGAAATCCATCTGCATTACGCCCAAAAAACCCGCTACGCAAATGTGGGGAACTATGCGCTCGTCCAAGGGGACATGCCTCAGTGTGCTCTCCCGTCGTCGGCACCGTAGGCATCTCGTCACCTGAAAAAGTAAACATATAGATTATGAAAATAATTCAAGGAAATACTATGTGAATACTTATAAAAACTGTACTTACATCCCCTGCCCAAACAATAGTCGAACGGTGCTCCCTCTGCTGTCGTAAAAGAGAACGGTCAACTGGGCTCGGCTCCATCTGTTCATAAACAACATTAGAAATAACTAAATAATGACTTTAGATTTAAATAATTTAAAAATATATTTAAGTAAATCATTCACATACTATCTCTGTTGGGACACTTCCTCCTGTTATGACCCAATCTCCCACAGATACCGCATGTATTTTACGTCCTTCCATGCATAATGTTCCTCCTATTATGACCTTCAACATCACAAGTGCCGCATTGAGATTGCACGATATTCTCCCTCATATCCATCTCATTGTGAATCCTCTTACTCTTTGGTCGCCCCTTTTTCCTTATCCTGCTATCATCTGGAATAACTATTGGATGGTCGAAACTGGGCCACTTGTCTCTATCACCAATGGGATAGAACAACCCTTCATAAATGTTGGACTGAGCTTGCCATGTATACCATGGGCCAACATATTCGTCCACATCTGTGTTCAAGTGAGATAGAACGGTACATGCATGAGAATAAGGGATTCTGTGAGTTTGCCATTTTTGACATGTACACGATGCATCACTAACCAAGACAGTTTGTTTCTTTCCACCTTTTAGACCAAATTGTGTCATGCGTTGTCCTGTGACGACCTCATACATGTGCAAGGGTGCTCCTTTTATGCGAAAACAATGGTGGCCATTACTTCTGTCGATCCAACACTTCAACATGTCATGCGCGTATTTGGTATATTTCTCACCCCGTACAATACAATTACGCGCCTCCTCCTGACGATCACAGAAGTAGCTAATGTAGTTGTAGTACATCTTTAACACCAATCCCGCAACTGGTAGACTTCTTGATTCCTTAAGAACGGCATTGTAGCTCTCAGAAAAGTTTGTGGGTGTGTAACCAAATCTGTAGCCACCATCAAATGCAATTGTCCAACGTTCCTTTGGACAATCATGTGTGTCAAACCACTCTGCAGCATTCTCGTCGCATTCCTTCAGTTTGTCCATATAAGATTGCCATTTTGCTTGCGAATAGACTTTTCCTGCCCTCATGAGCATTCGCTTTAGAGTTTGATTTTTGTGGGCATCATTGAAATTGCTACACACATGTCGTAGACAAAAGTGCCAATGTACGTATGGTGGAACAAATTGGACCTCTGGGTATCTGAGTGCAGCACGTATCCCAAGAGCACGGTCTGATAACAAACAAATAGGTCCAGCCCGGTCACGCAAAACATACAAACGTAGCCTCTCCAGAAACCACGCCCAACTAGGGCCATCCTTCTCGTTGACAAACGCAAAAGCCAACGGTAAAATGTGGTTAGCTGCATCGCTTGAGCAATCAATAAGGATCTTCTGCTTATACCTTCCATATATGTGTGTACCATCCACACTAACAATGGGCATGCAGTGTCTGAATGCCTCAATACAAGGTCCAAATGCCCAAAAGGCTCTCTCAAACAGCTCCCCTTGGTTCGCTGTTATTGTGTCAATATCTGTAACCGAACCAGGAATAGCCTCCTCAAAGGCCCTAAAAAGATAGGGAAGTTCGTTGTAAGATTTCTTCCAATCGCCCTATACCATCTCAATGCCTTTCCTTCTTGTGTCCCAAAACCTTCTTCTACTCACATGGAAGCCAAAATCATCTTGAATTGATGTCTGAAGAAATGAAACCTTGACTGATGGAGATATTTTTATTTGATTCAGGAATCTGAGTGCCATGAAGTTGCAATCCAGCTGAGGATGGTCTTGATTAACAGCACGATTCAAGCAAGTATGCGGCTTCTCAACCATTGAGACAACAAACTGTACATCTATTGGTCTACGATGACCACGCAATCTCCATAAACAGCCTCTAGCCCATTCGTTGCAGTGTATATCCCACACCTTCTTGTCTGATTCCAGTACCGTGAAGTTGTAATGATGTTTAATGTGGAAAACCTTCACGGCATACACCAAATCGGCTTTGTATTTGAAAAGAATGCCATTTTTCAACTCGTTGCTCAAACTAATCCCATCATCACAATTCATGCAATCTTCGCCATTCAGAATATAGCCATCACCACCTCTCATGTTCAAAAATGGAATGCCAGACACGATACGGGTTCCAAGATGATGATCCTCCTCCTCATTGTCATCATTTTCCATCTCATCATCCGTATTCTGTGGCGAGGGTTCCATTAACCTGTCCAGTTCCGGATCATTAACAGGATCCATGTTTACCACGGGAGCAGAAACTAGAGGTATGGATCCACCTTGCGGTACAGAAACTTGAGGTCCAGATCCGGGTATAAAGACAGCGATAGTAAATATCACGGGCCGATATGCAGCACCCATCTCCTCAGCATATTCGACAATCTCTCGAACATTATCATCATACTCAATACACCCAATATAAAAACTTGCTCCATCTTGGGACATTCTATGAAATACCTGTAACTCAAGTCTTTATGATAAATCCAACCTGAAGATGGACTTAATGTGCTCAATCAGTCCCGAGAATGACATTTTGTGACCAATTTTGATAGTTTTCATGCGACCTCCTACATAGGTCACGTCTTTACTAGACTTCGATATTGTATCCCCACAGTGACAGAAACAACGAACTTCTCGAGACATCCTACATACCGTTACGTCGACATCAATGTATTAGAGTGAAGAAAATATTTCAAACAGTCATTTAAACCCTAAACATGTAGCCAAAACCTTAAACCAATGACATATCATACCTTCCTTCAGGTGGGGAAGGAGAGGAATAGCGGAAACGAGGCCAACGGACGTTGGCAAGATGGTCGGAGAGCCGAGGGCGGCGGGAGGGGGAGGCCGACCAAGCTTGGAGGAGGCGGGAGTGTCCTTGGCGGAGGCGAGTTCTGTACGCGTGGGTCCGGCACTAGCTGCGGGCTGGGATTTATGCCCGAACAGAGACGCCTCTTCAAGAGGCGGCTTTCACTAAAGCCGCCTCTTGAAGAGGCGACTCTTTCTTAACCAAAGCTGCCTCTTCAAGAGGCGGCTTACCTACGGTACATAATAAAAAAAATTCGACCGTATATAGTTAATAACTTTAACAACTTGCCCCCTACACGAATTTTCCTCCATCGATTCAATTTCCATCTCCCTGCATCTCGCACTCGACCCAACTGCTCCCCCAGAACCCAATCGTCCTTTCTCCCCATTTCCTCCCATCTCGCCTGCAACCACCTACGACCAGCGCACACCCCATCATCTCTCTCACCCCTCCCGCACAACTCGCCAACAGACCATAAAGTCACCTCCTCTTCCATCGTCCATCTCCATCCGCCACTGACGTGAGAAGAGGAGCGAGCTCCTATCAGCAGCTCAGGTGACAGTTGAGAGGGTGAGGTTGAGTGATAACATCTGTCTTCCCATGCGAGATCCAGGATGGCACGACCTCCTGCCGTTGCCGCATCTCTGTGCAGCTGAGCTCCGCCCCAGTCGAGGCGTTGAGCAAGAATCAGAGCTCTTCCCAAAGCTCGTTCCCAGATGACCCATGCACTTCGCATAAACTCCAGGTAATCCCCTTTCTCTTTTTCTTCATATGTTCCTCCCCTTCTCCTATGCTTCTTCTTCGTCCCCAAATCTGCATCTGCCCTTGTTCACCAATCCACCGTCCCCATTCATTACTCGCCTTCATCGCCAACTCTCTTCACCCTTGCGTTGATCACCTCCACCACCTCACCCCTGGTACGCATTCCACCTCGGCTATAGCATCTTCGCACCCACTCTCCACTTCACCGCAAGCGGAGCCCCAGCTCAGCCTTGCCTTTCTTACAGCCCTCGTGAAGACGACCGACATCTCCTTTGGCTGCTCCATGGCCTGCACCGCTCGCATAGCGCCTCCGCCGACTGCTACAACCCCACCGCGTGGAGCTGTGCCCCACCTCTTCTCCGCGTCGCCATCAACCTCGGGCAGATCACTCCACTGCTCAACTTTTCATCGTTGCGCCTTCGACACGCCTATCGAGGCCAACCATGTCCTCCTCCCGCACGACGACGGCCGACATCTCCTTCGACCACTCCATGGCCCGCACTGCCTGGACAGCGCTTGCCAACGTGCTCCACCGAGGATCGTGCTCCGCATCCTCCACCGAGCACCACTGCCAACACCACCGTGTGGAGTTATTGCCAGAACGAGAAAGGGGTACAACCTCAAGTGACAAACATCCTCTACCAACTTGGAGAATTTGCAGAGACACTCCCGCAGATCCAAATCACATAAAACACCCCCTGCACGTGCGCACATGTGAGCGTGAGTGAATTTTGCACCAAGGCTCCTGCACATCCAGCATATTATGCCCAAGACCCCTCCTGTCAAGGCACGTGCGCAGCACATGTACCCCTGGAAAATTGCACTAACGTCCCTCCCCTTCCAAGCTTTCGCGCACAGGTCCCGCCATCCAGGATGCACGTGAGGCGCACGTGACCTCCTGTTAAAATTGCATTCACCCCTGCATAAAGAACCTTGTGTTTGCCCATCATTTTGAACCTTTATTTAGCATCATTTTATCATTTTAAAAATTTCATATTATAGATCAACTAATGGTCTATCATTGTGGATGTTGAGTATATGTTTTTGTGAGACATGATTTATTTAATATAAATATTGTTATGGAAAATAGCATATTTTACCCACAACGTACTATTAAATTAATAGTTGCTCCAAAAATTACCAAAAAATTCATAGTAATTGGTTTTTAGTGTGTTCTACATTGTGCCCAAATTTCATGTCATTTGCACGCTTATCGAGGTCGGAACAAAATATTTTGTGATTCTAATAATTGATTTTTAGTAGACAGTATATCAATCAAATTTAGGATTTACTCATTTTCTTGGATAGATCCTATTAGATATATCTAAGATAATTTCAGTTCCTGGAATTAAACTGATTTTCTATTTATTAAAATTAATTTGCTTGAAATCACTTTGCATTCATATTTAATTAATAATTAATTCATATTGCATCCGAAAATTCCAAAAAAATTACAGTAGTTTATATTTGCATTCATACACATTTTGGTCAAGTTTCATTGGGTTTAGAGTTGAAAATTGTAGTTTAGTTCCTCGAACTTTGCCAAATTTGCATATTATCCATTAATTGCTCTTTAAAATACCAAAAAATGATTCCCATAAAACCTAAGTTTTAGATCACCTAATAATCAACCTAAAAAGACAGTGACCTCCATGAGTCCGACCTTGGGCTTGTCCAAGTAAAATATAAATTGGACCACTCACTTTTAATTTAAGTGGTCTTTTGATAATCTGAATTCCCCGTTGCAATGAAATTTAACGTTAATTATACATAATTAGTGAGGGTAAATTAAGAGATTTTCATTGGCAAAATAATGGATCGTTCTTAAATATTTTCCATTAACAAATCAATGTTGGAATCTGAACTCTGATAAACAACATATACTTCAATATCTTATTATTTTTCTCTTGCATTACTAGAGCTTCAGATGCTCAATAAAAGAACGATGCACGTGTTTCTTTTTAGATTCTGATTAGGCATCTAATGACACCTCAAATCCATTCCATTTCAGTGCAATCGTACTTAACATATTCTCCGAACATAGTCAATCGAATAAAGGTAATAGAACATAATATTGCTCTTAATATAAAGCTTGACAATTCCGATCTCCGAATAAACCACAATGTAGGATTAATCCTTAAGAAAATATGATTCAAATAGCTTGAAACAATTTTAGATCAAACATAATGATGAGGCAAAGCTTGAGGCAGTAAAACTATGAAGCTTCGGTCAATAGTTAGAATCACAAGAGATTCGAAGCAATCTGTAATTACTTTTAAACTGAATGGAGAGGAAGAATGGAGACCTCTCGATGAAAGGGAAAATGGAGAAGACTATGTGATAATCACATATAAATAGAGATTTGATTGACTAAAAAAGGGACATGAGATAAAGAATGCAATGAACACAATGAGAACAAAAGTAAATAGTTTTTTTGATAATTTTTTCTGAAACTGAATGAAATCAAAGATAGCGAGCGTGAGTTATTTCAATGTAATGCTGAATTCTGATCAAAATGAGCTCATCACAAACTCCAGATAGTCTTCATGGCTTGAGGGTAGAACATGTAAGAACTCCACACAAATCTCTATAGCATCGTGCAAATCCCTAGGGGCGTTCAGTTCGGGAATAAGCAGGAATAAGGATGTGGAATAAGGAGAATGCGAGATAAGAATAAGGTGGAATAAAGCTAGGAATAATGGTGGAATAAGTTGAAATAATGAGATGTGGATGGAAATAACCGTACTCTTGAGAAAAGAGACGGGTGAGGATTTGACCCTTTATTCGAGTGTTTATTCTCTAAACGAACAGAGCCTTAAAATTATCACAATCGCCTTCCTTTGTCTAGCTAGACCTAATTGCATCTCCGTCGTTGTCACTAGATTTTTACAACTTGGTCTCCACATGGAGAGCGGTAGATGGATTTTATGGAAAATATGGGAGTATGTTGGATTTAATGAACGATACATATGAAGATAGGGAATGTTTGAATCGATATAGAAGTGGGGAGATCCATCTACAAGTGTTGAATATCTATACTCTATTCTAAAGTTGAGTTTCACCTAACTTTTTCTCCTAGATTGACACGTGGCATTATATGGCGTCTCCCTAAATCTTTCCTGTGCACTCTTTCTCCCCCTCCCTTTTTTATCTCCTCTTTGGAGCTCACTGTCTCTACTATTCTCTCGCCAATGTTTTTCTCTCTCCCCCCCCCCCATTATCCAACTATTTCCTTTCAAGTTTTTTCCCTTCTCTCCCTCTCTCCTATATTTGGATTTTCACATACCACCTTTCCATTTTCAACTATTAGCCTTTGTAATACAAATATATCATATCTACGAAACAACATGATAAAATTTAGGGATTTTATCACTTGTGCCCCTCCGAGATATCGCAATATCAGTTATACCCCTATCTTTTCGGTAATATCAGTTGTGCCCCTCAAAACTTGATAATTTATCTCTTGTGCCCCTCGGGTTAGTGACCGTCCATCCACAGTGCAAACGGCCGTTAACTTTGAGGACATAGGCGGAATTACTTTTAAAAAAAGGTTAAAAGGTCATTTTACACCCTCCTCATCTTCTTCTTCTTCCTCCTCCTCCCCATCCTCTTATTCCTCCTCCTCCACCTCCTCCTCCTCCCTCGCTGTCGCCGCCCCCGCCCCTGCCCCGCGCCGCCCAGCTCCGCCTCGAGCTCTCCGCCTCCATCTCCAGGCGCGGCCATCTCTCCCCGCCATCTCTCCCTGCGCGCGCGGTGCCCCTCTGCCCGACCAACTCGCGCCGCCTGCAACCAACTCGTGCCCGCCATCTCTCCCCGCGCGCACCAACCAACTCGCGCCGCCATCTCTCCCCGCGCGCGCGGCGCCCCTCTGCCCGACCTCCGCCGCCCCCTGCAGCCCCGACCTCCCCCACCCCTGCCGCCCCTCCGCCCCGACCTCCCCCCGTCCCATGCCCTCGCCTCTCCCTCCCCCTGAACGCGCCGCCTCCTCGCCCATCCCTCCTCCGGCCCCCGCGCCTCCTCCGGCCCCTTCCGCCCTCCTCCTCCGTCTGTGGTGGCTGAAACTGGAGTTGAGTTTTTTTGTTAAATTTTGATAAATTTTTGTCTAATTGATTCATAAAAAGTCATCCAAAATTAAATAAAATTCATCGTTTGATCCGTAACGAGTGATATGTCCGTGGAAATATAAAAATTTTAGAGATTCGATGGATGCATGAAGGTTTTAGTAAGAGAGAGAAATTATGAATAGAAGGAAGAAGAGAAAATGGAGGAGGAAGAAGATGAAGAAGGGTATGGACCATAATACCCTTCTTAACCACACCATGGTTTGAATAAACCATGGTTATTTTAATTTTTTGACGGTCAATCTGACGGAAGGGCACAACTGGTGACGGAGCAAGAAGTTAGGGGCACAACTGATATTACCAAAAAGATAGGGGTATAACCGATATTGCGATATCTCGGAGGGGCACAAGTGATAAAATCCCTAAAATTTAAAGTGAACTTTGCGTAATGAAGTATATTAGGAAATAACTATATGCTCACTAATTACATATCTTGATATATTCAGAGAATTTCGCATGTACACAACTATAAAAAAAGGAATTTTGGTGGCTAAAATTTTGAATATTATCTTTATAAATTATTACAAGTACAATGAAGAATTTCATTAATTATTGTAAAAGTATTTTTTATATTACGTATATCTAAGTACATAGAATATTGCTTACTGACGTTGTTAAAAATCAATAGTATTTGATTATTCACGAATATCACCACAAATATAAAAACGCATCGAATCAAGTAACGATAATAGATATACAAAGTATTTTTAAATATTTAAATAAAAATCAATATAACCTATCCACGAGAATGCTCCATATATATAGGAGTAATCATGTTAATTATTTAGTTTATGTGGTTAATTTTTTGCACTTCAAATGAGTGTGTATCATAAAATGAACATATAAAGAAAACAAACATTAAAATTGGGATATAGAGAGGTCCTTCACAAAATTTTCAACAGATTTATAATTACCATGAGATTGATATAACAAATATGATTATATCACTTAAATTTACCTTCCCCAGAATTGATGAGTGAGCACCATATCTTTTTTTATTTGTTGTTTCATACTTTGTCAAACTTATGTTGGATCGATGTGTAAATAATGGATATCTTACAAATATTTGTTGTGAAGATCCTCAATTATTCTATGTATATATAATAATATTCTCATAATACAAATAATACCTATAAAAATTTAATCGAACAGGCTAATATAAGTTACTATGTTGTGATTGAGTTATTTCGTATATTGTAAAGCATTTTTTATGTGTATTATTGTCATATAAAATATCAATCATTATGCGGAAGTTCAAATTATAAGATTTAAATTTTAAATATATTATAGAATAATCAGTGGATACAAGTTCACGTTAAACAATCAATATTTTATTTTAATATTCTCATGAAATAAATTTGTGATATACATTTTTATCCATTTCTATGTTATGTTTCTTCAATCTCCCATCTATTATGATTTTGTTTTTCACTCCAAAATTCAATTTCATACAAAGATTTCGTTTTCAATTTTGTTTTTCACTCCAAAATTCAATTTCATACAAAGATTTCGTTTTCTCTATAAAGTTATATTTTAAATATATATAACTCTAATAAAAAATTTATTAAGTTATTGATATTAACTTTATAGCCCTTAATGTAAATGCCTGTAGAATAATAAAAGAAGAAGATGATACAATTTATTAGTAGAATAATCCTTGACAAGATATATAACATTGAGATTCGTACATAAAAATTACAATTTTTACAAGGATTTTTTTTTATATTTACCTCAAAATTTAGATCCGTTTAGAAACCTTATGTGCATTCGCTACATTATGTTTCCACTATCCTCTACTTATACACTAATGCTTTTATGTGATTAGTTTCCACATTATACTGCAATATTGGACTCAACTTTATCTAATGTCAATTTTTTAAGGTTAACAAACATATAAATAATGCATGTATATCATAGCATTCTTCTCGCAGCGAAGCACGAGTGGTCATGCTAGTGATGAATTAAACTTAACATGAGGCTCACTGGACACGTGTCAATAAACTAATAAATTAAGCAAAAGTACGAGAATGAAAAATGAAGCTTTCTCGATTTTGAACAATGGTAGTCTTGAGAAAAAATTAAAGTGATTTTTATTTGAAGATACATATATTTCAATGTGTTTATAGGTATTTTATACATACATGCATACGCACATATATTAATATTTAATTTATGAATATTGAAGTATTAATAAAAGTCATATGAAATTTTAGGTTAGTCAACTGAATAAAGTTTAGTCGGATTGTCAAAAATAATAGCTGACAAAAATGACAAATAATAAACATATATATTTACTGGGGAAGATTTTATTCGATTGAAGTTAGTTATTTGAAAATCAAATTAGTATATGAAAGTGTTAATCGACTGAAAAATAAAATCTAGAATATCATTTTTTTGTTTGAAATACTAGTTGACTAGTGAATGTACTAATTGACTCAAGGTGAAGTCAATTAGATAAAAAATGGAATAGTCAAGTGATTTAATTTTGACTTGTTTTCGTGTAGATTAAGAATGTATGAAAATGATACGGTAGTTTTTTTTGACAAAAAAACCAAGTAAATCATTTGTTTTTATAATTCTGGGGAAAGAGTCCTTGGTTTTTCCCCACTTATTTCTTGGCCTCCTTGACTTCTTTTCTTTATTCTGTGAATTATTGATCTTTGAATTTGACTCTTGAGCTTTTGAGATGTTGATGTTTCTAAGTGTAGCTTATTTATGGTTTTCAAGTGTCGCGCTTCTTTGATCATTTACCTTCATTGATTTTTTTCTTTAGGTTTTGTAGATCCATCATTGAGTCTATTCTACCTGAAATGTTGTTCATACTTCAAAAAAATAACTATACGAACTAGATCTTTGTTATCATTAAAATCTAAGTCACTAATTATTTGAACATTATTTCAACCAACGACAACATGTTCTTACATATTATGATTAATATTATTATTAAACTACATGTGAACCCTTCTAACTTATTTTTTTTATGAGAAATGCCTCGCATAACTAAAAGATGCTAGTCCTCATATGGATATGATGTAAAGAATGTTTGTGATAGATATTTCTTTTCATTTATAGAAGTATTTTGATATTACCGTTGAGATTGACAAACAACTAATTATTTTGGGGGTTGTAATTAAGATTCTCAGGTTTTTAAGGTAAGATGGGATCCATGAGGCTTTACTCACATGATAAATATATTCTTGTCGGTACAATGATATATTGACCGACTTGCATGATGTATTTATTTTTTACTAATGTAGAATTGCATGATTTAAAGTAATGGAACTTAGAATTGAATGATATATCTTAATATAACTTCTAGTAATGCAGCTTAGCGTGATGTAAATTAGAATTGCATGATCTAATTGTAATGTAAATTAGAATTGATGCATGTTATGTATTTGTTTTATATAGTAAATCGAATATCTTGAGTAGAATAAAATTTATAGCTTGTATTTTCATAAAAGTTATACTCAAATAAGAAACGTTGTCGTTACTTTCTTATGTCGTAGCCTGCTTAGTTGAGTTATTTTATATTGCCTCATCTTTATTGGATGATATGATCTTGGTTAGTTGTAGTTCTTGTCCACCACGCCACCTAGGTAGGATTTAATTAGATTGCACAGATGGGCATTGTGTTTATTACAGAGAAAAACTATAAGGGTGAAATGGGGCTCCCGCGGAGGAGCTAACTTGATTCAATCGCTCCATTTTCCTCATATTTTTTTTATTTATTTTGAAAAATACTTCTGTGTATTTCTATTATTATATCACTATATTATACCATTCAAATTTCGTATGAAACAAATACTCCTACGACCATCCAGATGGTGTCGATTTCAATGCGACCGTAACAAGTGATTGTCTAGATGGAGGTTGTATGAGTCTATGTTTCTCACGAAACTTGAATGACATAATATAGGAATATAGTGATGAATTTCTACGAATCTATTTTTCAAAAAAAATAAAAAAAATATGGAGAAAATGAGGTGAGGGGGACAAGTTAGCTCTCCAAATGGGCACCCCCATTTTTTCCAAACTATAATATGAGTTATGTTTTTCTTTGAAGTGATTTTTGAACGAGTATTCTTTAATTACAAGTACTCAATTCACAAGATTGTATTTCTAAAATTGTATCTAAAAAATAAAATATCAATATTTTTAGATATTTTCTTTGACTGATTAGCGTTAAAACTAAATAAATCTAAACCAGTCCTATATGTAAATCTACCTTAACTCCTATTTCAAAATGGTGATCTAAATATAAATATGCCAATTTGATTATGGATATTACTTTTTTTTCTTTTAAATGGATACAGGATATTCTTCTGCAATGACAAGAACACTAACAATTAACATGAACTAGTTATAAACTAAAATATTCATAATATTCGACGATCTTATTAATTTTAAATACCAATTATTTTTCTAATTGTATCTTACATGTATGTCAAGCTACTTTAATTTAAAGATTTTTACTCAATGCATACATAATTTGTTGTAGTTTAGGTCTCATCTCCAAAGATATTCTTGTGTAATTCAGATTCGGTTCATTTCGAACTCGAATCCGTGTATCAACTGTATATTAAATTTGTTCGATTTCGAATCAACCTAATTTTATCTTTCAAATAAATCCTAATTGAACTTGAACTATCGTTCAATCAGGAACCCTACTTATCGCGTGAAAGGCAACATCGGAGAAACAAATGAGAAATAAGTAACCTTTGTATCTGCATGTCGTCCAAAATGAACATAGCTGAATGATATGATGATTGGACAGTATACCTTCTAATCTTTACACAAAAGTAGAGATCAAAATTCAAAAAAATATCATTTTCTAAAAAGGAAATTAAATGAACAGAACAAGGTTGCAATTGAAACTGGCCACACAGAATACGCCAATAGAAACCAATTTGATTCCAGGCTGTGGACTGTGGAAAAGCTTCCATGTTCTTCATATCTGAACGCTTTTCTCTTTTTCTTTTTCTTCCATATTATTATTATTATTAATCATATCGAATCCGATATAATATAATTAAACCCCATATGCTCTCTGGGTATAAATGTGGGAAATGGACTCATCATAAGGCCATAAGAGTCGTTGTTGGCCCAAATCAATGTTTCTTGGAGAATCCATATTTAATTAACCGAATTTCATTGAATTTTGAATCTCATGGCCTCAAATTTGAATCTCAGTTTTGATAAGTGACCTAAAATTGGGTTACCGCTAGAAGGACTGGTGACTGAAATAACCGAAATTTTGGTCAAATTTTAATTGAAATATCGTTTCGATATGTCACTGTTGTAGTGATCGAAACCGATATTTAAGACGTTGGTTGATGGGGTCTTCCTTCAATCAAAATCAAATAGAGGTGTATAGCTAGGGATTTTCTTTTCCATACTTAACGTATATCAGAATTTGATTTAATCGGGCGATCAATCACACACACACACACAAAATTAAAAGCAAAAACTATAATTTCAGAGCATGAAGCATCTGCTATGATATTTTAAAAAAATGGATTTTCATTCTTATACTTTTTTTCGAGTTTTTCCAATAACACATATGTCCTTAACTTTTTTGCAATTATAAATATGCCCATATATTTTTACAAAATTCACACTATCACTCATCGGTTATTACACGTGACGAAAATGAAGCACGGTTACGTATTTATACATCGTTGCGCAAGTCCTGCACTAGTTGGATTAGGCAAGGGACAAAATCATACCTAGGTTGTATAAATTTTTACGCAATCCTAGTTTGTTGGAAGGGTACAAAGGAATTAGATGATCTCTATGATATCCCTTTCTCATAGGAAAAACACTTTTCTATATCAAATCAGAGCTTGAAATTGAGTTGTTTAATATTAGGCATCGACTTTATCATAAGTATTAGGAGTTGAAAGCGAGGTAAAAATGATTCAATGGATTCGAAATAAAAGGAAAATGAAAAAGAAAATAAATCCATTTATGTTCCCTCGCATTCAATTCAACAAAAAAGGGAGACAGATCTATCAACCACCTCTTGCGCAAGGGGGAAAGGCAATAAAGGATCTGATTGGGCAGACTGAGAATCTCTCTCTCTCTCTCTCTCTTTGCTGTCATCTCTCCCTTAACAATTCAAGTATCTCTTTAGCCCCTCATTGTTCTGAAAATATCACATTTTTTCCACTGCCATTTCCTTTGCTTGCAAGTTACCCTTCGACTCGGGTTTAACAATTCAAGGAAAAATTCCTTTGCTTGTAAAAAAAACCATGGCCTTTGTGCTATCCAAGGAGATCAAAAAACGATGAAATATATTGATTTCGCGTAATGTGATAGCTTAACCCAAATAGCTTATACTCAAACATTCAAGATAAGGTAACGGTATATCCCGTATCGAAACAAAGCCTCGGAGCCCCTTCGGTTGGGGGTCACCCCCTAATTTGGGCGGCTTACCCCCCAAACTCCACATTTCTAACCACTAGTGGGGTCCACTTCATTCCCATTAAAAAAAATATATTATATCACCGTATCATCTAAAAATCATAAAATACTCAACTTCTACTCACTATTCCAAACTCCAATACAATCACATCACAACAACTACCCACTTTTTCAAATTTCAATACAATCATACCATAATAACTACCAACTTTTTCAAATTTCAATACAATCACATCACTCAAACCCTCTCAACCCTTAACCCACCAACCAAACACACAAATAAAAAACGGATTATCCACCTCCAGATAACCCACCAACCAAACGCACCCTCAAAGGGTGGTGTTTAGATGGGTTGAGGTATGTCCCAGTAAAAATCCTTTTAAAGGAATTTTTAGGACCATCATTGCAAAAGTGTCCAAATCAGTCAAAACACTGTTCCCTAGGGACATCCACATCAAAATCGCCACTCCCTCTCCTCTTCCCATGGTCGCCGGCGGAGACACGACATCAAACAGTAACAGCAGCCTGCCATCGAGCGCAGACGTTCTCTCCCGCTCCAACGTCCACTCACCAAATCTCCTGACGCCTCATCGAAATCGCAACGCAACCACAGCCTCCAGTCTCTTCCCAAAGCATGACGGGATTCTCCAGCTGCAGCAACGACGACGACGAGGGGGAGGACGGGGAAGAGGAGTACCCGATCTCGTCTCCCCTCATGGCGGAGGCGACGGGGAAGAAGAAGGCGAGGATGGGGCAGGCGTCCATCCTGGTGATGCTCGCGGCGGCGGTGAGGAGGTCCCTCGTTCCGTGCAGCGTCGAGCCCGGACGGGACATGCGCGCCGAGATCGAGATCGGGAGGCCGACGGACGTCCGGCACGTGGCGCACGTGACCTTCGACCGGTTCTGCGGGTTCCTTGGGCTCCCGGCCGAGCTCGAGCGCGAGGTCGCCGGGAAGGTCCCCAGTGCCAGGTTTGGCATTTGCTCTATCTGCTTTTTCTTCTCTCTCTCTCTTTTTGAAAAATATTATATAAGAATATCAGGAATATAATTCAGGAGCTAAGCTTCGTCTTGATCCATGCGGGGGCCCGGAGAAAGGTCGGACCACCTTGTTGGGCATACCCTCTCGTGACTATTTACTACGCATTTATTGAGGAGAATTCTTTCACGACTTCCTTTATGCTCAACTTAACTGCTGCCTTTTCCAGTATGTTTTGCTACCGAATCTTGTTTTGTTGACTCTCCATTTACGAGAATGGAATGGATGTCTCATGGGATTGACATGATCAGGTATAACTATTAGTTATGCCTTGGAATCGAAGAAGGCTGAGCATTGAAAACGGGAATGCTTAGTGGCTTCCTTCTGAGAGCTAGATTGAGAGGCAATGATTGATTGCTAGTCCCAGTGCTACGATCCACACTCTACGGGAGGCAGCATTGCGGAAACGTTTACCTTTGAGTGGAGGTTTTCCTTCCCTTCTTTAAATGGAACTGGTGGAGTAGATGATTAAACAAGACTCTATTACGTAATCAGGCCAATCTAAATCATGTTGGCATTGACCCTGTCCTATAAGATATGATTCTGTCTCAATTGTCACTTGCCGGTTTGGGTTTAGATTCGACTTTACTGATCCGCATCGTTAACAAGTCGAAAATGACCGAAAAACAAGCTTTTGGATACATTGTCAGTGCCAAACTTGAGCTGGAATAATCTTGATGCATTAGACTTATACTATTATAATACGTTAATAGAAGGTCTCATGGTAGATTGTTGAGTTCGAGATAAATGCATCCATCCTGGATGTGTAGGGTGAATTTGTTCAATGTTAGCTTTGTTTGAGCAATAATGTGGAGAATTCTTGCTAGATTCGTATGTTCATGGGGGCAAAGGGAACCATTCCTGCTGAGGCTGCTTCTGAAAAGCTTTAGGGAGCTCACTATCATCCCGTGCTTGGCCATCAGCGTCAAGATGCGAAAGTTCTGGAATTTCAGTTTTTTGCAGATATGTGACCTCCAGTTGAGAGGATCACGTTGATGATTAACTTTCAATTGAGAGGATCATTTGATGATTTAAGGGGGAACAATACTGTTCAGACATCAAAAATAGCAAGATATAATTTGAAGCATGGTTTGTAATGACTAGTTTGAAGGAGGATGTTGCAATATAAACAAAGCACATCCATTCAGAACTCCAAGATTTACATGGTTCAAAAGAGTCAGGATGACTAGATGATTTACATGGTTCGAGATAGTCAGGATGATGACCATCCTACACTACATGAGAAGGGAGCCAATGTGATTAGATCGGCATATATAGACCCCTTGACACACACAAGTTCCAATCCTAAGTAAAATGTGATGAAACATGACAAATAGTAATTAAAATATGGAGAATCCTATCTTCCATTTAAGTTAATTGCATAGCTCTAATATTCTTCATCAAGCTAGATCTTAACATCTTTATCTTATTACAAACTAATTAATCTACCTTTCAAGTGGGAGTAAGTAGGTCAGGTGGAATGAATACATATCTTATTACGTTCAAGTTGATGGATGGGTGGAGTAGGAGATGATGGTCCCAAGCAATGGCAACATGAGATGATCTCAAGTAGTAGTAGGAGTCAATCCAAGCAGCAGTGATAGGTGAATATTTTTGATCTCAAGCATTAATATGAGACGTTGTTGTAAAAGTCCCCCGACTGACCCGACTAGTCTAGTTGGTGGGTTGGCCAACCAAGTATTGACTAATTCCGACTAGGGTGACTAGTCGATCGATTTTTGCTTGGAGATACTATATTTTTTTATTTTTTGCTTTTTTAAAGCAAACTTATTCTAATACGCATAATGTTTTATCTAAATTCAATTACTTATTTTCTTTCATTATCACAACCCTACTTAATTGTGGGAAAAGGCTTTGTTGTTATATGAGAATATAAAAATATACAGATATATGTAAATATATAAAAATATGTATATAAAAATGATATATATATATATATATATATATTTGAAATAATTAATAAATTTGAAGCCTATTAAAGCTCGACTAAATTCGATTAGTCGTCCGACTGCTAATTAATCCTTAGTCAGTGATCCAACCGACCGAGTACCAACTACTGATTTTTGCAACCTTGCCAAGTAGTAGTGGGAGATGATCCCAAACAATAGTAGTAGGAGTCCATCTTAAACAACATTAATAAAGTGGACCACTCTTGTTAAAAGTTCTCCAAAGTTGGGCCCTCCTATACCGAAACTTAGATCGAATATCTCACATATGAAAACCTTGTGTAGTTTTCATATAGGGACTTATAAGAGCAAATCTCTATCATATAATGATTTCCAAAGGAGTTATACTTGTAGGAACCTCAAAGAAAACAATCTTGATTTGAGGTCAACGAATAAAGGAGGATGGAGCAAGGCGAGTCTTTTTACCCGTAGGGACAAAAAATGTAATTTTCATAAAGATGTCAGGCAAAGGCAGAGCTAAGTATACTACAATCTCACATTACCTTCTCTTCTAAATATATGGAAACTCAGAAATAATTTGCCAAGTTTGGAGAAGAAATAAATGGTAGTAAAAAAAGTCTCTTATTTGAAGCATTTTGCATTTTTAAAAAATTGCATAACTCTAACAAGGGCTTGTCCTGTGTCTTCAGCCCTTTTATGAACTGGTGCGGACCACTATCTAAGAACAAGGGTCACACCTTATTTTGCCGTTTTGCCTTTTTTCCAGCATGAAATCCATATTGCATGATCAAGGCTTTACTATTTCCCACATTTCCCTTTTCTGAGGCTTCATTTCAAAATGCATCAAACGGACACCTTTAGCACATTGCAGAGGTCACCCCTTACTGCCCTCTGGTCTAATCAGGAGGCACTTAACTACCATGAAGTGTGATTAGGTGAGCCGGTTCTTCTATAGTGGTTCGGAATGGAGAGGAAGGGTGTGACGAGGATTGAGGATGTGCTCGCATAGGGCATGCCTAAGGATTGAGCTGAAGAGACCTGAGTTCTAATGGTTCTTCATGTGCAAGGTAGGTTAGCTATTGTTCATGCGTGATAGGTGTTTGACTGGAGGTTGCACGAAAATGTCCATTGTCACCCTCATGAGCCGGAAGCCAGAGTTAGAGGTGGTGGTTTTTATCTTAGTTAGGATGGGAAGTCTCTCTTACCTTCTTCCATCTTGTTTTGGATATTTTTCTCTTGCCCTCCACTGAAAACTAGAAGAATGTTTTTGAATAATCAATCTGGAGTAGATGATGAAATAGAATTTACATGTTACATGTCGCTCCCCTTCAACTGATTTGCCCTCCTCCATCTGAAATATAATCAACAGTCCCAACAAACCTCAACTACCAACAGGATGACAAATCTGTCAATTGCCAGCCTACCCTACTTATTTAAAAAGGAAAAAGGTAAAAAAAATACCCCTCATATTCTATTAAACAAAAAAATGGCGTATCCCCCATTATCATCAGGTTGACCTTCAAAACCCACACCATCAATCAAGTTAGCAATAGTGCTGATTGACTTACAATAGACTTCTAAAAAATGATTTTAAGAATCTTGGAAGCCTATCTTTTTTTTTAAAGTATGAGGGTGAGCACCCTTATTAGATGCACACCCAGCCTGAAAATTTATTTATTTAACGCAGTGGAAACAAGTATAAGCAAGTTGACCGATCTTTACAAAATGAGAGTGCATGTGCTAGAACATTTTCCACATAGAAATGGTCATACTAGAAAATCACCGCATTCATAGTGATCCAGATGGCTCAAATGATTGCAAACAGTGTCACCTTCTGCAGTCTAGACTGTTTAGTCGCCTCCCGAAACTACACTACATCTTCTTCTTTCCTGCAAACTCAAAACACTCTATTAAGTATTCTTCACCAAAAGTATTCTTCACCCAATAATAAAACACAAACCAATAAACTCCAGATAACTTAGCACGTAATACAGACCAAAGTATATAAAGTAGACCAAGTCCTTTACTCAAAACCTAGTGGTATTGGTTTTATGTACACTTCTTTAGTTCCCGAAGTTCATTGTTTTGCCTTGGCATTGATACATAAATACGTATCTTTATTGCTGTTTAGTGTAACTTGTTGCTTTTTCTACATGGTTGTATCCGACACGCCATAACTTCCAGTTGATTGACATTTTATTGGAGCGTTGGGAAACTCTGCTTCTTTTTTGTCTAATGGTGTCTGTTTCTTTTATTCCAGTGCAAACGTATTTGGAGTTTCTGCCAACTCTATGCAGTGTACATATGATAAAAGAGGGAACAGTGTTCCAATAATTTTGCTTATGATGCAAGGACATTTGTATTCACAAGGAGGACTTCAAGTAAGCTCTTTGTGCAAAGTTATATTAAACTTGTTGATTTTCTATTAGAATCATGCAAAGTGTAGTGATACATGTCTTAATTTAAGACAGAAGGAATATTCAGAATAAATGGTGAAAATGGCCAAGAGCTTTACGTACGAAAGCAGTTGAATAAGGGAATTGTGCCCCAAGGAGTTGATCTGCATTGTCTTGCTGGACTGATAAAGGTATAGTAAACAGCTTCAGTTTCGGTTTCTAATTTTTTAAAGATGCCATGCTCATTTACTCCTTTGGCAGGTTTCTTGGATATATTCTTAAACTTAGTAGTTCTGTTAATTCTAGATTTGTTTTTTATTCTTGTAGATATGCTTTGAGATTTGTCATAGCATCTCGAATCTTGCCATGCAATGCTTCTTCTCGCTTATTATAGGCCGGACCTTAGTATTTCTCTCTAACGGACTCACATCTTAGAGAGAGGAGAATGTTGAAATGACAAACAAAACATGTAAACAAGGCACACAAAGATGAATTTTGAGATTAATCTATCAGTGCACCCCGGGTTAATTTGCTGGTAGAGACCTGTGGATCATTACAAGCTCTCATGAACCGATTTAATGTATATCAGTGCACCCCCACCCCTCGCTGCAGATCTCAGCCAGCAGCGTTGCCTGAGGCACTAGCGGCCCCTCGGACATCTCTAGGGTATCCCCAACTCACCGATGCGCCGCCTCCTTTGATCTTTGAACGATCTGATTTTGACCCTGTGAATCTTAAGATGTGTTATTATGGCCTAATTTACGATTAGCACAAATATAAAGACCTAGATAAAATCTCTAAGCACATGTATGATCCTGAATTACATCACTCAAGTCGAGCCCCACCTTCGGAGAGGATGAAACAAGTCTCGATACACCACAAATTAGAAAATTAGGAAAGACTATTGTTTGCACATGCGAGTTCTCAAACGAGAACCGCTAGAAATAACAACACAATTATTACAAATAATAACTTAAACAAATACACAAATTATTACAATTCATGTTTATTGCAATTAAACCCATGTCTTTTAACTTGAATACCTAATGAATATGGAATCGGATTTTTATGAAATTGATCTCTATTGAAAGCCCTCTTTATGCTCTACACATTGATTTAATCGTAGCATGATGTAATCAGTATATGTGGAATTAAAAATCAGAAAGTTATGTCATGTACAACTTCTTGAAATCAGATCGTTATATTCATCCACAAGCCTTAGAGTGTGGCTTTGGTTAATGGGAACAGTTGTGGCATGAGTCCGCACACACAACCTCTTCCACATATGATTGTGTAAACACCTTCAGATTGTAGTGGAAATCTCATGAATAGATTAAAAAGGTGATTTTCTTTCAAATAAAGATCATCTTAGTTCTTAAAATAATAAGTAACAAATGCATTCTTATATGTAAGAGTGAGGTGTATTTAACACATTAATATACACTATATCACATATATTGCATACATAATAATACCTGTTGAATGCGAACTATTTAGAAATATCGAAAAGGAAATAAAAAATTCATAGATAACAACTTATAGACATAAAGGAGATGTATTTAGCACCTTAGCATTATATTCCATTGCATACTGTTTATAAAGAAATGGTTAAACTATATTCGAAATCAACCAACAAGCAAATAGCATAATAGCATACAAATCATAAAGAAAGACGATGAATTAATATAGGTTAGTGTAACAATCAAACATATTCTCACATATGTGAGAGTATGTTATAAGAGTATGGAATTACTACTTCACAACTTGCATATAAGCATTTTGAGCGGTTGTCAATGGGTCCATTTGGTCGATATCAACAAGTTGTGATATCCATAGTGGAATTCTTCCTTGCTCCAAAATGCTTACTCCAAGAGTTCAGCATTTTGAGCGGTTGTCAATGTGGCGTCCTTGCTTGGAAGTGGAATTCGGAAAAAGAAAGGGAGGATGGGGTACCGGAATGTATGCGATAACAATAGAACAATATATATATAACAAAAATACAGTAATAAGTTAAAACTTGAATTTAACTCTTGGAGTTTGTATCTAACTACTTTAGTTTGTATCAAGACCCGAAGTTTTGAATCTAATGAAAGAAGCTTTTTCATACAATATAAAGCTCCCTCAAAAATCTACACATGGTGATATTGGGTGAATTTCAATGAAGGAAAATACTAAATTTCCTTATTTTTTATTTTGCGGAAACGACATGTAGTTTCGATGAAATTTTGTTGACATTTCACCAAAATTCTAGCTAAAGGATAAGGCAATGTTTTGATTTTATTAACATGGAGAAGTCGATATTTCGGCTAAATTCGATTGAGTAAGTTGGAAATAAGACAAAACAATGAATACAGTAAATCAATAGCCTTGTTTAGGGTTTAGTAAATATATAAGTGACAACCTAACCCTAAACTAATTTTAATATATACTACATATATTAAAGAAAATTCAAATACATAAAATAATATTTTTGGATCTTTCTAGATATTTTGCAAATTTCTATAAGGCTCTTAGGATTTTGTAATTTTTAAGAGTTTTACTTTATATTTTTCAAAAAATATTTAGACATGAGATGATATATGACTAAATAAGCATACATCCAATATTGTCATGGAAACTTGTAATACAAGGTTTCTCACAATTTTTTTTGCAACGAATGTCCTAGCATGCATGGTAGATCAGGTGATCCATTAGGGCATTGCTTTGGGTTAGACTCATGGAGATATCTCCATTCCGCTACTCCAGTATGCATATGACAACATCCTCTTTATTGAGTGAGGAAAGATTAATTGCTCTAGATGGCTACAACGTTGGAGATTTTTGGAGAGCCATCGAGCCTTAAATTAAATAGAAATTAATCATCTGTGATTTTTTTGTCTTTCTGAGGCAGATGCAACGGCATGCGGCATGGAGCTGGGTACTACCTCTGGGTCTTTCCCTATTCGCTATCTGGGACTCCCTCTAACTTGTGGGAGACTTTGAACGGTTGACTAACTGCTAATCATTAAAAGTTGGAGAGAAAACTTATAGGACGGAAAACCTCTGTACTTTCCCCTAGGGGACGCTTGATTCTTGTGAAGTCTATCTTGGCAACTATACATGTTTTTTTTTCATGTTGTCCAGACTTCTACCTGTTGAGATACGTCGTCTCCGTGAGGCGATTATGCGAAAGTTCTTTTAGGGTAAAGTGGATCGGGATGCCCCAAGGATTCATCTTGTAGAATAGGACACAATGACTCTACCAAAGGAGCAAGGGGGCTGGGTGTTTTTAGGCTGGAGATAATGAACAAGGCCTTGCTCATGAAGTGGATAGGTGGGATCTCAGGAGATAATGAAGATCTTTATTGTAGACTCATACTTCATATTTATGGAATACACACAACCTCAGATGGTACCTCGTCCCTCTCGTTTCTCCGGCTCTCGGGAAAAGCATTTGTGTCATGTTGCCACAATCCCATGACCATTTGTGTCAAGTCCCGGGAGATGAATGTTCGTTTACTTTCTAGATGTACAATTGGTTGGGCGGTGGGACTTTGGTTGCATACTTCCCTTGCATGTTTGCTCTCACTGCTAGTCGAGATGCATCTTTGGCGAATTGTTGGAAGGATGGTGTTTGGCTAACCTGCTTTCCGTTTTGATTTTTTTGTTCAGCGCTTGGAGGACTTCATGACTATGACGGATAAGCTCAGTTCACTGAATGGTCCATATGAGGGTAGAAGTCATTGGATTTGGAGAGATGGAGAATTTTCTGTCAGGCTTACAAGTCCTTGGATACACACTTGAACCCGGTAGATGAGAATATAGTCCGTGATTGCCTATTCATTTGGGATTTAAAGATTCCCAATCATATTAGAATCTTTTACGATTATTGTGTTGAGGGAACCTCTTGACTAGGCATCGTTGGTCGAGGTTTGAGGGTGTCAATAATTGATGCGATATTTGTGAGAACAATGTGGAGATATCAACTAACCTTTTTCGCATGTGACAAGACCTGTGGCATGCGCTACGAATCAACTGATTGGATTTGAGCGCCTTCGAGAGCTTCTGGGACTATTTACAATGCTAGATTCTGAGCCAATATATAGTTGTCACAATCTATTAGCGCAATTTAGGCAACCTGGCTTGCCAGAAACAGTGTTATCTTTAACTCTAAGAACTTTTATATGGAAAATGTAGTCTCCATGCATGGGATGTCCTCGAGTCCTAGATCCTATAAGGTCACTGACGAGTCGCCAAATCGGCCCTTTAATAGTGCTGAATTAGCACTTGATAATGGCATCGCAGTCGGGCCGAGATGGGCTCATCAAAAGACCATCTCATTTAAATATATATATATATATCAATCAAAATGAGTGGTCGTATATTTTTTTACTTGGTAAGATACCAAGGTCGAACTCAAGGACACGAGCCTCTCTCGTATTATTCAGATTTTTATTAATTTAACTAAGTGTTGAGTTGAAGAACAAATAGGTCAAAGCATGCAAGGAGACACAACAATGCATTAAAATAAAACATGCATTTTTTATTTTATTTTTATTATGCAAATAAATGCCATGAGATGCAATGAAACTATGCCCTAGAACAAAATGATGAGCCAACTAAATCACAAGTTAATTTCAGATTTAAGCGAGATGACAAACGCAATATGAACAAGGCACATATTAAGTAACAAGTGACACTTAGCTATCAAACTAATACATCAAAATTAGTGTGTCCATCATAGAAAATGATCATGCCATTAGAAAGTTCATCAAACCAGCTTTAAAATGAAACTGAAATCAACTCGATCGGATATATGTAGCTCAAGATATGCAATAAAGAAGCTAAGGGCATAACTGAAAGAAAACATGAAAACAAAATTACAAACAGGTCCCTGGGAGGGACTAAAATGAAAATATGAAAAGTGCGGGACCTTCCCTGTAAATTACCCTCACGCTCAGGGGTATTTTTGCAATTTTCAAAACCCGCGAGGGTTTTGATGCAAATTACCCCCATGCGCACGAGATCTGCACGTGATCTGGACCTGGATGTAATATGGAGAAGTCGGCAGGGCGTCTCTGCAATTTTCCCAGATACGCACGTGCCAGGCACGTGCTATCCAGGCTCGGAGAGCGGAAGAGGCTCGGCAGAGGCTCGGTGTGGGTTCGGCTAGGCTCGGGCGTGGTCGAAGCTCCAAGAGGTTCGGTGTAGGCTCGGTGCAGAGGCTCGGTGTAGCGCTGGTGCTGACGCGTGGCCGGTTGGAGACCATCCGATCATGGAGATCCAACGGCACCTGTAGATGACGATCCGGGGCTACGTGGCTGCTCGTACACCGTTGGATCTTCGAAGATCCAACGGTTGCTGAAATCGATGGCGTGCCCTCATCTGGGTCGTTGGATGGTCGCTGAGAGAGGACCATCCAACGGCGCTGCACCTCCGTCTTCTTATGTGGCTGGCGGCGGAAACCGAGCTCCGGCGAAGGAGCTCCAGCTCCGCCGCTCGCCCTCGGCTGCTGGCGACCTCCCCGAAGCTCCATTAATGATTGTCGAGGAAGCTCGGAGCTCGGGGAAGGTGTCTGGCGTCTTGGCTCAGGTCATCGGAGCACTGAAGTCGAAGGCGACTGTGACGAAGTTGGATCCGGCGAAGCTCCGGCCATTGCGAGTTTGAAGACCTGCATCGTTAGTACATAGCCGAAGCAAGAGTGGGATGCGTATGTGAATGGAACGGGAGCTCATGGAGCGAAGAGGATGGGAGCTCAGTTGCTCCTCCGCCGCGAGGGCGGAGGAGATGGGTCCGAAGCGGTCTGGGAAGCTGGAGGAAGAAGAGAGTGGTGTGAGAGCGTCGCGTGAAGGGCGGAAGCGTGGCGGAGCTCGGAGGGGGGTTAATGGAGGTCGAGGACGAACGGAGCGGCCTAGAAAATTAGGATAAATTAAAGAAAAAAATACAAGAGAAGAAGAAGGAAACTTATCGGAGGTTGGCGAAGCGGGAGCTTGGGCTGGGCATCGCGTGTGATGCCCGAGTCTTCGCTGGACCCCGGCAGCTACTCGGAGCAGCTCGAGCGGGCTTGGAGCGCCGCAGCACCGCCGTGATCGGCGGTGGGTCTACACCGGAGGAAACGGTCATCTTCGCTCGATCCTCTCTCCTCCCCCTGTCACAGGGAGGAGGAGGAGGGTTGGGCCATCCCTCACATAAAGGTGGACATGCGAATATGGAGAGGGTGGCGGCGTATTTGAAGAAGAAGACAGCGGAACTGGTGGTGAGGACGTGGGTTTTGAGGGATGTGTGGAGCGACTGGAGAGGTTTTCATGAGTAGTGGAGCGACTCGCGAGGATCACGATGGAATGGGAACGTAGTGGGTCGATTAGCGAGAGACGAGGGCATCGGAAGTGATGGAGAAAAAGGGAAGGGGGAAGTCGATGCGCGAGATGGGGAACGTGTGAGAGAGATGAGATCGAGGTAGACGAAGACTGATGGCCGTTGGATCTGGAGATCCAACGGCTGTCGATTGGGCGCGAAGCGACGGGTGTGATCAGATCTGAAGGCGATGCGATCAACGGGCGAGTGTTGCGCCACGTGTCGAGCTGCGAGAGCGGTGCTAACGGACGGGCAAGATGATAAGTGGTTGCAGATCGAAGGGCCGAGAATTGGTGCGGATTGAGCGGTAAAGATGGAACAGCCGGGTGCGCGATCGAGCGGTCTACAAACCGCCACGTGGCGCGAGGAGAGAGAGGCGGCAACAAGCGGTGAGGATTAAAGGCGGGGATGATCAGACGGTCGAGGGACCAAGGCATGCGTGGAGAAGGTGGAACAGTTGGATCAGAAGGAGATCCAACGGCCGAGGGCGCTGGCGATTGATGCAAGGTGGGCGGGCCACGTGGCGTACCCAGAACGGGCCACGTGGCCCAATCAGATTATTCAGAGAGAACTTTTGATTTTGAGGGTTAATTTGGCCGAATTTGAGAAAACTCAAAACATGAAAGTTGTAGATCTCGATGAGATCTACAAGTTTCATGTTGACCAAAACTGGAGAAGAGATCATCTGAAGGCTCGAAATATTTTTAAGGGTATTTTTAAGGCTAAAAATACCACAGATTTTTGTTTTGTGATTTTTTTTGTGATTTTTAATTTATTAAGGACTCTGATAATTACAGGACATTATCTGAGTTTTATTGATAAAACTTCAAGCAAGGGGGTTAATAATGGAACATTAAGATGATGAAATTGAGTTTCATCAGTCACCCCAGGATTCTTCCTTTCTTAATACAAGTTGGGGCTGGCACCTTCGTAGTTTTCCCCTTTTATGCTTAAAAAAACTCTCATAATAGGTTGTGTGGGACTAAACAACCTCATACTACAATACATAAATCTTTCCACTAGATTCAATTACCAAATCAACTCAACCCTTGACAGATAAGTAACATGAGTCACAATGTAACTGCTTATAGATCATGATAGTACAAAATTATTTAGTAGTCACTAGTCAGTTATCCTCTAGATAATTGAGTTCTCCAACATGACAAAGGCAAATATGAGTTCAGGTAGAGAAAGATCCATTTACATTTCTTCCGAAGATCGTGTATTCATTTACAATGTAAGTGCTTATAGATCATGGTTCAATGCATGACCAATGCGGGAGGTCATCCAAATAGTTGAATTCTGCATGTGTTGGTTATTCAGCAAGTTGGAATATTGTGTGAGACATGTGAACTTTTATAAAAAAAGGTTATCTACGGACCGGACTTTTGTCATTATATATACTCCTTCAAAATTTGTTTGCTTTGTACATTGTATTTATGAATGCTAACATGGCAAAGAATTATCATTCTGTTTATCATCAAACTTTTATAGACCATGAATGCTGACATGGCATGCGCTACGAATCAACTGGTTGGATTTGAGCACCTTCAAGAGCTTCTGGGACTATTTACAATGCTAGATTCCGAGCCAATACATAGTCGTCACAAACTATCACCGCAATTTGGGCAACCTGGCTTGCCAGAAACAGTGTTATCTTTTGGATAAAATCACAATTTTTTTACACCTTCAACTAAAGCAAAGCCTCTCCACTTCCCACCAATTTTCACCTTTGAATAAAATTTTCCTGCAGGAGGGGCTTCATTGATTAACCTAATTGAAATTCCGGTCCCCAATTTCACGTGATTGATTGCACGTGGGAGAGAAATCAAGAGCCTCATGCAGCACTCCTCCTTCCCCTCATCTTAGGCGGCATCGAACCCTAGGGTTAGGGCTTCGATTTCTCTCGTAGCGGCGCGATTGAAGGCAATGCCACTGACGGCAACGCAAATGAAGGCGGTGCAACCGGCGGCGTTGAACTTTGTGCGAGCGGTGAGGAATCGCACAAGGGTGGCGGGGGCGAGATGAAAGCTACTGGGGTCGAGGGTGACGCGTGTGGTGCCGACGGCGATACCGAGGTGGGAGCTGTTGGCAACGCGGGCGTCGTGTGGGTCGATGACAACGAGTTCGACTTGCGGTGCTGACGCGTGGGACTGGGAGGAGCCTTGTGCACTTCGCGGTGGGCTTCGGCGGCATTGGGGGTGTAGAAGAGAATATTGACGTTGGCGGTGGTGGTGGCTACTACAGGGACGACACCGCGGATGGTGGAGGCGGCGCACAGGCATTGCACAGGCCACGCGTGCGTCACGGCTAGCCAGAGAACCACCTCGTGAATGGCAACGACAGCGCACAGGTGGGGGTCGTTCGGCTTGTCGCGGTGTAGCAGTCAAGCCTGGCGCAGTTGGCAGCAGCATCGGGGAAGTACGTGCTTCCTGGGCTGCGACGGAAAGGACCACCGCAGGGAGATCAATAGTCTCTCTCGTGATGCTTTCGTCATATGTCGGTTCTGCCTCTTCCTGGACAACAAGCTCGGCCGCGAGAAAATCAACGAATTCATATTCTTGCCCTGCGGAATACTCATCGTATATGGGACCCGTGTCTTCGTTTTCTTTTTGTGTTGAAAATGTATCAATAAAATCTCTATCTCGAGTGAAAATACCTTTATTTTCTTGTACGAAATCAGGTTGAACAACAGGTCCAACATTCTGATTTTTATTGTCGACGGACGAAATTTCATCGATTTTCGTGTGCAACCATGTTTGGACTTTGAAACTTGATAGGAGGCGATGCTTGAACTTTTGTTGACGTGAACGCGCATGCAAGCCATGAGATAGGCGGCTTAGATCGAACTTCATATTCCAATATGCGATTAGTTCATCGAATCGTAAGAACGATTCGGTTGCCATGCTATGATACCAATTGATGCAAACAGAAAAATTCACAACGGTAAAAGATAATTTTGATAGTAGAAATATAGAGAGGGGAAGGAGAACGAGAATGACGCGCCAGTTGCGCGAGATCTTAAGACGAATTGCGAAGATCGCGTTGAGAGGTAGAAAGAGAGATAAACTCAATTTTTCATATAATCTGAACTGTCCCTTACAATAGACTACCGTCCCCTTTATATAGGAGGGGAGGAATTACAAAATTAGAAAGAAATTCGAATTCAAATAAAATCCTGATTGATCCTAATTGACTATAACCGATTCTAGTTGACTCTTAACTAATTTTATCTACCAAAAAGTTGAGATTACAATCTTAATTTATTTAGATAAAATAAGCAAACTAATAACTAATTACGGACGGAAATCCCTAATTCGAAAAATCTCCAAATCAGCCATTTGCTTTAATCTGATTTGCCCTGCCAATTTGAAAAATATTGCATCATTTGGGCAACCTGGTTTGCCAGAAACAGTGTTATCTTTAACTCTGAGAAGTTTTATATGGAAAATGTAGTCTCCATGCGTGGGATTTCCTCGAGTCCTGGCTCCTATAAGGTCACCCCAGTATTCTTCCTTTCTTAATACAAGTTGGGGTGGGCTCCTCGACATGTTTTCCCCTTTTAACAACAACAACAACAAAGCCTTTTCCCCACAATTAAGTAGGGCCGCATGTTTTCCCCTTTTATGCCTAAAAAACTCTCATAGGTGGTGTGGGATTAAACAACCTCATACTACAATACATAAATCTTTCCACTAGATTCAATTGCCAAACTAATTCAACCTTGACAGATAAGTAACATGAGTCACAATGTAACTGCTTATAGATCATGTTAGTATAAAATTATATAGCAGTCACTAGTCGGTTATCCTCTAGATAATTGAGTTCTCCAACATGGCAAAGGCAAGTATGAGTTCAGGGAAAGATCCATTTACATTTCTTCCGAAGATCGTGTATTCATCAGAACTTGATCATCGTTCAATGCATGACCAATGCAGGAGGTCAGCCAAATAGATGAACTCTGCATGTGATTGGTTATTCACCAAGCTGGAATATTGTGTGAGACCTGTGAACTTTTATAGAAAAGGTTATCTACAGTCTTAAAGGACCGGTCTTTTGTCATTCTATAAACTCTTTCAAAATTTGTTTGCTTTGTACATTGTATTTATGAATGCTGACATGGCAAAGAATTATCATTATGTATATCATCAAACTTTTATAAACCATGAATGTTGACATGGCATGCTCTATGAATCAACTGGATGGATTTGAGCACCTTCGAGAGTTTCTGGGACTATTTACAATGCTAGATTCCGTGCCAATACATAGTTGTCACAACCTATCACCGCAATTTGGGCAACCTGGCTTGCCAAAAACAATGTTATCTTTATCTTTGAGAACTTTTATATGGAAAATGTAGTCTCCATGCATGGGGATGTCCTCGAGTCCTGGCTCCTATAAGGTCACCCTAGTATTCTTCCTTTCTTAATACAAGTTGGGGCGGGCACCTTCGCATCTTTTCCTCTTTTATGCCTAAAAAAACTCTCATAATAGGTGATGTAGAATTAAACAACCTCATACTACAATACATAAATCTTTCCACTAGATTCAATTACCAAATTAATTCAACCTTTGACAGATAAGTAGCATGAGTCCCAATGTAACTGCTTATAGATCATGTTAGTACAAAATTATATAGTAGTCAGTTATCCTCTAGATAATTGAGTTCTCAAACATGACAAAGGTAAATATGAGTTCAGGTAGAGAAAGATCCATTTACGTTTGATCATCGTTCAATGCATGACCAATACGGGAGGTCAACCAAATAGCTGAACTCTGCATGTCTTTGGTTATCAACCAAGCTGGAATATTGTGTGAGACCTGCGAACTTTTATACAAAAGGTTATCTACAGTCTTAAAGGGCCGGTCTTTTGTCATTTTATACACTCCTTCAAAATTCGTTTGCTTTGTACATTGTTTTTATGAATGCTGACATGGCAAAGAATTATCATTTTGTATATCATCAAACTTTTATAGACTATAAATGATGACACGGCATGCACTACGAATCAACTGGTTGGATTTGAGAACCTTCGAGAGCTTTTGGGACTATTTACAATGTTAGATTCCGAGCCATTATGATGCAGCGTGATCGCAAATTATAGGGCCGCATTTATTTAATTAATTAGTCGTCAATTTTAATTACGTTTTTAGTGGTCGTAATGGTCTAATTAAATAATTGAGGTCGCCTGTGATCTCAACGTTTATTTCGTAGATTTTAATTGCAATTTTGGTCAATTAATTAGTTAGAGTCTAATTAGAGTAATTAGAGGTCAATTGGAAGTTGTCAGAGTCCAATTAGGATAAAGTTGGTTGTCAATTTTAATTTGTTTACTATTTTTGTAAACCATCTCTCCTATATAAAGAGATGGTAGTCCAGTATTTTTATGGAGTCAAGTATGAATTAAAATTGAGATTTTTATCTCTCTCTCCTTCCTCCGCTCCCTCTCTCTCCACGCAATCTCCGCGGTTCTCCTCCTTCAACCTCTCGTATTCCCGACGAGTTCTCTTCTCAACCCTTCCAATTCTTCTTCTCAACCTCTCCTTTTCTCCACCGATATTCCACCGCCAAATTATTTTAATTTTATCGTCGACGCCGGAACCCGTTTGCATCATTTGGTATCAGAGCATGGCTTACAGATCGTCCCCACGATCTGACGATCCGTCCAGATATTCGCGTCGACATGCATCAAGGGACCATCGCTCGTCCGACAGAAAACGACGAACCAACGACGACTACGACAAGGAGACGAAGCGCATGTTACGTGATTTGCATCACTTGCAAACCACAATCCACTCCGAGTTTCGGGCCCTTGTAGCCAACTTTGAGGCCTACCGCGACGCCCAATCGAGGCCTCCACCCGTCGAAGCCGCTGCCGTCAATCTTGATGAAGAAAAATTCGCCGTAACGGAGGAATCGACCGCTTTCCAGGAACTTCCAGATCTGAATCCGTCATCGGAATCGACTCCGCTGCCCCCTCCAACCATCCCGGCACAACCCCAGCCTTCCCAGGTGCCTCTCCTGCCCTCCCTGGCCCGCGCGGCCGTCAGCCCCACCCCGACAACCCCTCCGACAGCCCCATACCCTCCCACGGCGCAACTCCCGGCCACAGCCCCGCCATCTTCCCCGCAACCCTCCCTCGCTCTCGCCCCATTCCAGAACTTCCCCTCCCATGCACAAAATCCCGCACCGCCGCCTCCTTCTCGCCCAACCCCAGCCGTGCAGCCCCCAGCCACACGCCACGCCTCCCGCGCCGACAGCCCCTCCGCGCGCCTCCCATCGACATCGCCTCCCCCTCACCTCTTCTCCCCGCCGCCCCTCTCCTTCCTCCTGTGTCCCACTCCCGCCACCCAACCCCGAACCCTTCGCTCGCCGCCTTCGTTCCTCTCCAATCTCCTCCCTCACCGCCCTGCCCTCTCCACCTCCCCTCAGCGACCCACCTTCCGCCAGCCCCGCCTTTCCCCCGTCACAGCCAACACCTGGACACTCACCACCGCCCCGCCACTTACCTGTCCACCTCCTCTCCCAAACGACGCCGCCCTCAACCGCGTGCCCTCCCATCGCTCTCGCCAACCTTCGCCGCATCGCGCAGGCGCCTTCCCCACGCCAGCGCCAGCCCTCCCCGCCGCTGCGGATGGCCGCTCGATCCAGACGGCCGCCTCTATCGTCGCTGCCGGAGAACCAGCCCAGCCCATGTGCTAGTGCCCCGGGGCGAGCTCAACGCGCGTGCCTCCTGCAACTTCCTCCCGAGGCGGCGCCATCTCCAACCTTTGAAGGAAAAACAAGCCCTAACGAAGGGCTCAATCGGATCCCCTGATATTCGGTATGAAAAATTCTGGAAATATTACAAGCAGCCCCCTCCTCTCAAGATAATTTGTCAAAAGGGCCAATTGCAAGTCAAATTATATTATTGGTATCTTTTAAGTGAAGGGGTAGAACATTTGCA
>JAZKJV010002598.1:600000-780334 GCA_037367405.1 Ottelia alismoides
CTCCCGTCGGTACTGGACATGACAGCAGGTAGAGAATGGATAATGCTTGAGAAATCAAGATGTATTTTTCTAATTACTAAAATTCGAAATAATACGTATTTTTGAGATAATACCATATTTCAAGTAACAATTAAAAAATATTTGTTGGATATTAATTGGATCATTAATTTATATTATTAGATTAACTAGAGTCCAATTAAAATTAATATACTCTATTATGAATAGTGTTGTTATTTCCCTTGAAAGAATTAATCATAATGAATATGATTCATAATGATTAATTAGAATTTGAATATGAGTTGGAGGATCAGATAAGTGACATCCATGATCTCCTGTTAAGGCGAAGGGTTCCATCGCCAAGGATTGTATGTAGGAGACGCCTGTCTGAAGTGACAGATCCTGCATACAAGCGCATCTGGATCGGTCTCTTTGCTTCGCGAAAGAGTAAGGCCGTATGCGTAGTGACTCCCTTATCGGGTCATATTATTGGGGCGATATTGGATTGCGCATAGTGAGTTCTAATCCTGTTGACAGCTGGTTCAATTAATGATGGGTCAACATCACCTTAGGGGTGGTGGACCCGGGTATTAAATACCGAATTGGGAATGCAAGTTGGACTTGCAAGGTGGAATGTGTTCCCGCTTCTTTTTATCTGAGTTACAGGTTCTCATATTATTGGGATGTGACAAAGATAAGAAAGGAGATCCCAGATCTTGCTTGAGATATAATGGTAAGTATATCTCTTATATCGAAAGTGATTAAGGGAATGAACTTTCGGTGTTGACAAGGCAAGACAACTTTGATATAAAATTCCTAAATCAAAGCAAAATATGTATATATGTATATATATATTTATATATATTTATGCAAATATCTTATTTCAGATAATCCTTCATTAAACCCACTCAGTACTATAATCAATAATTACTAGTAAAATATCATGGATCGGATCCATGATCAAGATATTGTGCTTGCAGTTGAACACATATTGTATGTGGTTGCAATGTGCAAGTTTCCTCATAATAGTGAGGAATGACAACTAAATAGACAATAAGACAACAACCTAGGGTTTGGTGTCTCTATAGTCTTGATCTCTTATCGCATATACTTTGGAAGTGACATGCCGATGATGATCGTAACTATCAAATAATCCATATAAAAATCGAAGAAAATGTCATGGCATACATATGTGATTTCGATATTTAATCATGAATGACATGGTTCATTTCATCATGAAGAATGGTGGCTCTATAAGAGATGATGTATTCAAATTATTTGAGTACCTTCCTGAACCAAAAGTCTTCAATAGTTTAGATGGATGTAGATGCGATGAATGCCATCATTCTATACCTATACTCAAGTCATTCATAAAACTTTATAATACTCATATGAATTAAATGAAGCATGTATAAATGTTGAAATACTCTTATATTGAAATTTTTTGAATTCAATATAAGAGTTCCTTTGTCTTAAGCAATGGCTGTATAGAGATGAAAGGAGCTCAGTGGAAGCGTGGGTCTGACCCAAGTTAGAAGGAAAGTCAAAGAGTTGGATGTACTGATGAACAGGGGATTTTATGAGGGTCTAGAGTAATCCACACAAGGCGGGATCACAATGTCGCTGAGGCGACCGCTCAAGAAATCTCCAGATCAATCAACAATTAACCCACAATAAATATATGCAATGAGTATTCAAAAATGTGGAGTTAAAATTTATTATAACTCTACATGTAAATGTGTATAGGTGTAAGCACAAGTAGAGGTCGAACACTGGGAGGCGAATGGTTGTATGTGATGGATCATTCAATTATTCAATCAATTGTTCATGTCCTTTTATTGTTTTAGTGGGTTTTGGGTTTTGTAATTTTTTATATTTTTGTTTTTATAATTTTTATTTTGTTTTTATATTTTATATTTTTTTATTTTTCTTTTTATGTTTTTAATTATATTAGATATAAATATATATACATAAGTTATATAAAATATATATATAAAGAGATGTATATATAAGAAGAGAGAGAAAGAAGTAATATGGTATATAGATATATATAGACATAAATACTCAAAATATATATATATAGGTATATTTTTTTTGCTTTTTAATATGTTTCTAATTTTTTTTGTTATTTTTTTCTGAAATATTTCTAATTTTTATGTATTTTTAATTTCCAAAAGTGTCCACAATATAGGACTAAATAAATAGCCGAATATAATTTGGGTTTTAAAAATATAAAATAAACTCCAAAAATTCCCAAATTAATTTTAATATACTAATAATAATATAGAGATAATTATAAAAGAGAAAAATATATTTTTGGGGTTTTTTAAGGATTTTTCTATTTTTTGTTGGATTTTGGAGCTTTATGATTTTTTTAATTTTCTTTTTCATATTTTTAGGGTTTATCAATTTCTGGACTCAATATATATAATTATACCATATATAATTTTTTTGGAATTTTTCAAAAACATTTTCTAATTTTTTTGTATTTTCTAATTTAGACAGTGCAAAAATGGCTCCTATTTCATTTTTAATAATTAGGAAAAGTGCAAAAAATGCGAAATAAAATATGGGCGTGAACAAGCATGGCATGGAACACCTACCCTAATTTTTTGTGAATTTTTAGAAGCCACCTGGGTATTTATAATAAATACATAAAGATACAAAAATAAAACAGACTGGCAGGGACATTTTTGTAAATAAAATAAATGACAGGGGCAGCAGTGCAAAAATTCCAATAGAAATAAACATTTATTTAAACTTTTAGAACTATTTTACAAAATTCAAAAACCGCCAGGGGTTACATGCAATTTTCACGCGCCTCACGTGGGACTGCACGTGAGGCGCGGAAGGACCTAAACGCAATTATAAGAAACTCAGGGTCCTTTCTGCAAAATTTACAATTATTTACAACGTGCTATATATTTTACAAGATTAAAAATTAAATACAAAAATGATAGGGGTTAGATGTGCAAATTACCCCTAATAGGCGCGCTGGCGAACGGCTCGGATTACTTCACTTGACACGCGTCACCAATCCAACGGCCGATACCGCTTCGACGATGGGCGCTGGAGATTAGATCTCGTGGGAGTTCCGACGGTCGTGGCCTCGCTCCATCGGACGGCTGATGTCAGAACTGGAACCTTCGTCTTCATCCAACGGCGGAGCGCGCACGTCAAAGAACATGGAAGAAGACTCGCCGGGGCGAGCTTCTCCCGACTAGATCTCGCACCCCCGCCAGTCTTCGCCGCTCCTGAAGGCCCACGAAGCTTCCTGGCAGGGTCTTCTTCTTGCTGGAGGTCTTAGATCGGCTGGAGGTGCCCTGGAGCGCCGCCACGAGCTCGGAGAAGAAGCGGAGCTCCAGGTACCTCCGCCTGCTTGTAACTCGACTCCTGGTGCTTTATTGCGCACCTAACCTGCACAGGAACGAAGCTCGACTCGAGGCGGTGCTCCTCGGCCCAAAACTGAAGCTGTTAGCATAGGAAATGGGTGAGGGCGGCGATGCTCCGGCGATGCGGAGGAGGTGAACATCGATTCGCAGATCCAGATGCGAATCCGGTTGGTAAAGGTGGCTGGAAGGTGGAGAAGGTGTAGGGGAACGAAATGTGGGTGAAGAGGTGGTCAGAAAACAGTCGGGGAACGGTGGAGAAGTCGCCGGAGCAAAGCTCCGGCGAACTTTGAATCGCCTAAATTAAGCTAATCTATGAATCTAAATGCAAAATAAATGACAGGAATAAAATGCTGATATGAAAATCTACCTAAAAAGATAAATGCGCAGCTCTTATACCTGGAGGGACTCCAGGGAGCAGGGCGGCTGCCGGAGCACCGCCATGGGTGCAACCTCCGCGTCTCCGATCGATTCAAAGTGCTGGCGAGCTCCTTCTGTCACCAGGAACATCGCTGGGACCGAATTCTGGGAAGGGATTGGCTGAAAGCTGACCAAAATTGCAGAGGAGGCGAAGGTTGCTTATTTATGCACAAATGGGGCACCCTTATTGACCGGGCTGTAGCCGGCGATACGATCTATGTACAAAGGATCTAAATGATCGGCGGGGTTCATGGATGAAGGGGGAGTAAATCTCGTGAAGTGATTGTTGTCGATTGATCACTGTAGCGAGCGGGAAAAATGCAAGAATATGGGGGAAGCGACAGGTCTGATGGGTCAGTCAGAGGCGCAGGGGGAGTTGACCGGAGGTCAACTTTCCCTGGCCCCTGATTGGTCCAAATCGAACAGACCTTGACCCAATTATTTAATGTATTAAACAAATTAATTAGGTTTTACTTATAAAATAAAAAATGTTTATAAATTAATATAGTATTTATTTATTTATGATTTTTATTTATTTTTTTTGAAATATTTCATTACGATTTTATTAAAATAATGTATTTATAAGTATATTTATATATATTTATTTTTATTTTGTTTATTTTTTATTTAATTATTGTATTTTCTTATTTTATAAATTTATAACTTATTTTTGTGAGTATAAATATATTTTTATTTGATTTTTATGAGTTTATTTATATTTTTAAATAAATGTGTTTATGTATATGTAGGTATACTTATATGTATTTTACCTATATATTATATACATTTTATTTATTTAATGTATTTTACTTGTTTTTATTATGTATTTGTATATTTAATAAGTTGTATATAATATATACATTATTATAAAAATATAAATGAACAAAGAATAAAAGAATAGAAATCCCTTTTATTTATATACATATAGGTAGCATAGGTCTTTTTGTCTATACTTATTTTATTTTATTAAATTCTTTTTGGTTTTCTTTGAATTTGAATATGTACATGTATTCTATACATTATTTACAAAATTCTAAAAATATAAATTCATAGAAATAATAAATAATGAATAGATGAATATTTTAATCAATACTGTATACAATGAGGGCCAAAAACTTATCTTTTACAGATGAGCTCCAAAAATTATGAAACCAATTTTATTAAATAGTTCTTGGAAAGATATATACAATTAAAGGTGAGTTTGGGAGATTTTGAGTTTTTATTTGCAAGATATGGGTCTGTGAAGTTGAGATTTTGGATTTTTATTCTAGGTATAAAATGTACACTGTGTATCATTTTTGTACAAACTCAATTTTGTAATTTTATTCACATTATTATCTACAACTTTCATGTACAAAGTTTCTCTATTTGATGAATAAATAATTATATACAAAATAGGTGTCAAAAATGCATAAATGGATGAATAAATAAATGAGGTATTTATTGTACTCTTGGCCCTTATCTCCCCCTACTTTATTCCTTGTCGACCAATTCCATGTTGGCCTTGATCTCGGGGTAAGGCTCATAAAATATTTGCAATATTTTATTCCTTTTTTCTTTTCTTCTCTTCATTCTATAATTTTGGCATTAAAAACCTTATTTTCTGTATAATTAATACAATAAATAATGAATGCTATTGTGTACAAATTGAGGCTATTTACATGCATTTGCTGGGGTTTTTAAGGCCAAAATGATAGAATAAAGGTGATGAAATGGAGATTCATCACCCCCTATACTTGCCTTTGCTAGTCCCTAGCAAATACTTATGCAGTAAGTACAAAAAGAACAAAGAATAAGAAGAAAAGAAAAGGCAAAAATAAAGAATTTAAAGAATAAATTAAATTGGTCATGATTATTAAAATTATCTGTACAAAATCAAAGTTTGGAGCTCATGTTAGACCTTGGTGTGAAAAATGTGTGTGGAACCTGGTCGGGAACCAAATTTAAAACGCAACAGCCTTCGAGAGTCACAGAACTTGGTTCAAATCACCTCAATAGCCAGGTCAGAACTAGCCTACATCATACGCAAACCCTTATGACTATGAAGCTGACTTGTACATGTAAGTGATGGTGGCTCTCCCCAACTGAAATGATAAAGAGACTGACTTCTCCAGAATGACAACCCAATGATTCCCTAATCCAACAGCTCTTTCCTCGAGGAGCAGGGTATTCCCTTCTAAGTTCAAGTGGCATCCAACTCAAGAGGAGGAGGTAAAGAAAAGAATGGACGGTATCCAGTGTAGCTACCTATCCTGGGATGCAAGACCAGTGTAGTCAAGTCATCCAGCTGCAGGCTCACGTGATATAACTTTGATGCTCAGGCTTGCTTATTTTCTATACAACATATATACATTCTCCGGCAGGCACTATATTTTGTTTTCAAGCCTGTCCACTTTTTTGGAGATTTTTTTTCTTTTTTTTCTTTTTTTTTCAACATACTATTTACAGCAGCATTTACATAAGGAGTTTTTCCTCTTGAGCCAGAAGACTATCCCTCTTTTGAAGCTTTATTGCAACCCACAATCTCCTGTCTTTAGACCTCATGGCTATTGGACCAGGTTGGGGTGCACTTCCCTCCCTAGACGAGGACGAATGTTTCCACCCGTGTGCGTCTCAGACTGGCAAATCCAACCCCCTCACCACTCCAACTGAGTTGAGCCAAGTGAAGGGTGCAAGTGTCCAAGTTAGGTCACGGTCGGCAAGAGTCATACGTGTGTCTCGAAAAGTTCTAGTTAGTCCACTGAGGTGACTTGAACCCATCTCTGATTTCTCAAAGAATTAAGTCTGCATAGACCTGAAGTACCTTAAACCTAGTTCCCATAAGGTTCCAGTGCAGTTAGGTGCGGTAAGGTCCAACCAAGCTCCAATCTTCGACTTTATTGGACTAGTTCAATTATCAAGCTCAATGAAAGAATATGAATGCCATGCAAATCCTATTTACAAATATGCAAAGAATAATGCAATTTTTCAAAGAATTTGAAAACAACGAGAAGAATTTTTACACAAAGAATTTTTGCAAATAAAATAATTTTGGCACTCAAAGTAGAAAATATGTACAACTATTTACACAGGTGTGCCGCTTTATTTTATTAAGAATTTACAATCTAGTTTTTATTTATAGGTATATATGTACATTTATTAAAGAATTGTGTTTATTTTTTATTTAAAATAATAATAGAGTTATTTAATTATTTATTGTATGTGACTATTCCTCAAACTTATTTGACACACGTTTTTCAAATAATTTTTGAAAACTATAGTCCAAAATAATTTTACAAACATTTTTACAAACATGTACACACATTTGAAAATCATTTTGCAAAGGTTTTTCAAAACAGTATATATAGATTTTTCAAAATATTTTTGCAACCATCTTTCAAACCATTTGAAAATCATTTTTCAAACATTTTATTTCACACAAAGAAAAGAAATGTTTACAGACCACACATTTTTACACAGGTTGAAAACATGTAACAAAATATTTTCAAAATAGTTTTCAATAAATGTTCACGAAGATTTTCAAACCATTTTTCAAACATTTTGCAAAAAAACATTTTCACCTGATTTATTAATCAGTATATACAAGAAGAATTCGAGGAATAATCACATCTCTTTTTATTAAGGGTTTTTAATGAATTTAAAGAATTATTAGCCATATTATTAAGAGAATAGGAAAGTACGAGTTATGGCTAAAGTATATACATAGTATATACAACCCCCCTATACTTAGCTTGAGCTATGTCCTCATAGATCGAAAAGAAAAGAGAAGACATAACTCGTACTGAGTATAGACAAGTCTAGAGAATAAGAATAAGAGTCAAAGGAAATAGAAGTTGACCGTCCCCCCTATACTTAGGATCAAGTAATCCTATGTATAGCAGACTGTACACCAAGCAGGGAGGGTCAAGGGTGGGAATAAACAGATGAACAACTCAGGGGTGCACCCCCTATACTTAGGACAAAATATGTCCTTAGTACAGAAAACTGACACAAAGGGGCGACACCTTTTATTTAAATACAGAATATAGAAAAGGAAAAGAAGAAAAGACGAAAAGAAGAAAAGAGAGATATATACAGATAGATGAAACGATCATGGAGAATATACGCACCACTCCCCCTATACTTAGGGTGAGATATCCCTTAGTATAGGCAACAACAGGAGTGACAAAACTGAACAACGAAAGAACAATGCGGTGTGTACCCCCCTATACTTAGGACAAGGTACGTTCTAAGTGTAGACACAAAGATGTGGCGATAGATCTGGGGCACACAGAACATATGGGAGAAGAATGAAAAAGGTACACATATATACAAGCGGTGAAAAACTGGTGGAGTACAGGACGGTATCTGACAAGTGAATACCGTACTCTTGTCGTCGTCTCCCTGTGAGAACGAGGACGCAGTCAGAAGGTGAAAAGACACCCTGATATGCAGTCAGGTGGGTGTCGGCTACCAGGGATAATCAGATCGGAAAGTAAATCAGGGACCGGTAGCGTGAAGCAGTCAATCGGCTCATATGGTCAACATGAGGGAACAGAGCCGATACCGTAGGACCGGGAGGAAGAAAGAGCAGTACAGACTCCTCCGGTCAATCATGGTCTCAGATAGATATGGAAGATAGAGAATAGGAGACACCATGGTATCCGATGATGGTGAGGTAGAAAGATCATAAGTACACACCGAATACCGCAGGACATGGCTCAACCCTACGAGGGTCCTCAAGGTGAGCAGAATCAGAGAATAATCAGAAGACTCGGCTCCGTGCTCCAACAGACAGGAGACACAACCAGGGAGGAGACCGAGTATACAAATCAGAAGACCCGGCTTCGTGCTCCACCAACTGGAGACACCAGAAATGAAGCCGAGTACCTACAAGGTGATGTACCCTCCCGCAGATAACCCTCGGGGAATGGTACATACTAGTCAATGAATAATCAGAACAGAAGCTCACCCTTCCGAGGGTCGTCAAGGAGAGCGGGCTCAAAGGAGCTTGATCCATCAGACGGATCATAGAAACGGTCTCGGTAGGCGACAGATTGGCTACCAGCAGATGAGACCGTCAAATCGAGAAGGTGTGGCAGCGTCCCGCAAATGACCCTCGGGGAGTGGGCTGCCAACTAGTCATGGAAATAGCAGATGCCAGAAGCTCCACCTTGCGAGGACTGTCAAGGCGAGCAGACTCAAAGGGGTATAATCAGATAGGTCCCATGATCCGCAGATCGGATACACAACTCAAAATGGGACCAAAAATCATGTATATCAGATGACTCGATTCCGTGCTCCGCAGATCGGAGACACAGTCAGCAGTGGAACCGAGTGTAAAGAGAGTGTCGCAGTCTCCCGCAGATAACCCTCGGGGAGCTGCGAGCTAGGCATGGAATAATCAGAAAAGTGGAGCTCTGCCTTGCGAGAACCGTCAAGGAGAGCGGACTCAGATGATTCTAGTACATTGGCCTCGTGTACTGACAAGTCAGGTACACAATCACAGGGGGAGGCCAATCAAGCGTAGCATCTGACTCGGTTTCAGGTCCCATCACAATGGCGACCCAAGCAGTGAATGAAACTGCAGTCCTAGAAATTATCGCATTCTCCCGCAGATAGTCCTCGGGGAGGAATGCGAGCTAGATCAATGTAGCTCATGGGAATGCTGGCATGTCATCTCAGGTCCTCAAAAGCAATAAATCATTCAATCATCGGGAGGGCATAAGATCATGCAAGGGAACAAATAATCATGTCATTCACCAAACATCCCTTGGGTCAATCCAGTCAGCTGAGATGGCACGAAAAATAGTCAGGGATCCTCTAAGTGCCAGGGTGGATTAGAGAGTCAGGAGATCAAGGATGGGTCAATCAGGAAGATGAGAGATCATGTCAGATCCGCACACCTCTATCAGGCACTCCATATCAGAATAAGCAGTCAATCCTCAAAATCTAGATGGTTGAAACCTCAAGAAAGATAGATCAATCAGTACTCATGAAGTCTTCATCGAATTATCGCATCGTATCTCATCCTTAATCCGATGTGCGAGAACTAAAATTCCTCAATAATGCATCACAACTATGCTCTATGCATCATCAAAAATCCTTAATAAGCTCATATGCTTGTATCTAAAATCAAATCCACCAGATCACTCTCAGCATCCTCAACATCATGGGCCCGACTTACAAATAATTTGTATAAATAATCCTCGATGCAGGCCTCATCATTATGCACAGCATTCCCGGGTAAAGGGAGAGGTGATACGGGGTACACGAGGAAGATGGATAAGAAGGGTACACAATGGGGTGGAGAAGCTGATTGAGCGGGCGTGCCAATATCATGGGTGGTAGAAAGGTGATACAGAGGGAACGAGGAGGGCGGTTGAGAAGATCGGTACATAAACAAAATTGGGTGTTCCACACAAGGTGGGAACACCGTCAAAATTGCGGTCCGAAGAGCGGTCTCTCCTCGAACTAGAGAAGATGGTACGATGGATACATAGAAGATGGTGAAGAAGCGGGAAACAAAGGACTTGGCGAAGAATGATTGAGCTCAAGTGCCAATATCATGACTCGATGTAAAATGAAGAGATATATGTATAAGAGAGGTATAAAGACTCAAAGATGAAAAATGCATGACTCACACGGTGGGACCGACTACTCTAGGGATGAAAGAAAAACACAATGGACTCCAAATTACAATAAAGACACAAGGCAAACTCCCAATTCACCTACTCACACAGTGAAGACCATCAGGTAATGGTCATTTATCTTTTCAATTTTAGAGTTAGGTGAGGATCACAAAGTTGTACAATCACTGGAGGCTTGATAGGATTTGTGCTCTACTCCTTAGTGTGTACGTGAGCACTTTAAAACGCATCCAATGAGGGGGTTGCTCTCCCTAAGACAAGGAATCCATTACGTTTTATTTTTACATCCAATAGAGTTAGCAGTCCCAATTTTATTTAAGTTATCACTTTTTTTGGGTATTTTCAATGCACGTGCCTATCGAGGTTCCAATTTCGATTAAACATCCTAGGTTGGCAAAATCAAAGGGAGAAGATCGGAAAAGCCATGCAAGTCGGCAAACGATGATGCATGCTAAGTAAGAAGACTTACAGTGCCTCCCAGCTCTCTCCATGCGGGATGCAAAACAGAATCTGAAACCTATGCTATATTCAAATGCAAACCGAAGAAATCGCCATAGGTTCAGAAATTGCTATTATCGTGAAGCACCACAAGTCGCTCATTAATCTTTAGCCTCAAAAAGTCCGGTCTTGGCTCACCCCTCCTCTGTGCTCAACACACTTGAGCTTAGGAGAAAGCGCTTTGCGGGGCTCGCTGTGGCACTAAGGCTAAAAGATAAATGAGCGGCTGTTTAGAGTTTGATCTAGGTCCAAAGCGAACTATTGGTACATGCAAATATTAGGGTGTTTGGACCTAACTCTACGAGCAAGCAGCTCCTAAGCTAAGGCTCATTCACACACAAAATAATAAAAATAAAATAAAAGAAAAGCGTCAAAAATCATCGAGGCCCCCAAGGAAACAATCCCTCGGGCACTGGACCTCGGGAGTCTTCGTGTACCTGTGAGAGTCCTGTATTATTACAAACCAAATGTCACTCTCTCACATAAAAATAAAATGCATAAAAATAAAGGCTGTCTTCAAAAATTCTCCTTCTTCTGTCATGGATGCTCTCTCCTGTTGGCTTGGCAGAGAAGAGACAACTCCACCTTGCTCGGGTGCATAGGTCCTCCTAGGACGTCCTCCTTCACTTGGCGGTCCATCGCATCAAAGACAAAGGAAAGAAAATGGGTCAGCACAGTCAATCAAATAATGTCAATAAAAGTAAAGATTAAATAAATAAATAAATATATAATGGACATGAACAAAGAATTAAATAAATAAATAAAAACCACACAAAATCATACAAAATCTGTTGCCTCCCCGGCAACGATGCCATTTGATGAACAGGGGATTTTATGAGGGTCTAGAGTAATCCACACAAGGCGGGATCACAATGTCGCTGAGGCGACCGCTCAAGAAATCTCCAGATCAATCAACAATTAACCCACAATAAATATATGCAATGAATATTCAAAAATGTGGAGTTAAAATTTATTATAACTCTACATGTAAATGTGTATAGGTGTAAGAACAAGTAGAGGCCGAACACTGAGAGGTGAATGGTTGTATGTGATGGATCATTCAATTATTCAATCAATTGTTCATGTCCTTTTATTGTTTTAGTGGGTTTTGGGTTTTGTAATTTTTTTATATTTTTGTTTTTATAATTTTTATTTTGTTTTTATATTTTATATTTTTTTATTTTTCTTTTTATGTTTTTAATTATATTAGATATAAATATATATATATACATAAGTTATATAAAATATATATATATATAAAGAGATGTATATATAAGAAGAGAGAGAAAGAAGTAATATGGTATATAGATATATATAGACATAAATACTTAAAATATATATATATAGGTATAATTTTTTTTGCTTTTTAATATGTTTCTAATTTTTTTTGTTATTTTTTTCTGAAATATTTCTAATTTTTATGTATTTTTAATTTCCAAAAGTGTCCACAATATAGGACTAAATAAATAGCCGAATATAATTTGGGTTTTAAAAATATAAAATAAACACCAAAAATTCCCAAATTAATTTTAATACATTAATAATAATATAGAGATAATTATAAAAGAGAAAAATATATTTTTGGGGTTTTTTAAGAAGTTTTCTATTTTTTTGTTGGATTTTGGAGCTTTCTGATTTTTTTTAATTTTCTTTTTCATATTTTTAGGGTTTTTCAATTTCTGGACTCAATATATATATAATTATACCATATATAATTTTTTTGGAATTTTTTAAAAACATTTTCTATTTTTTTTGTATTTTCTAATTTAGACAGTGCAAAAATGGCTCCTATTTCATTTTTAATAATTAGGAAAAGAGCAAAAAATGCGAAATAAAATATGGGCGTGAACAAGCATGGCATGGAACACCTATCTAAATTTTTTGTGAATTTTTAGAAGCCACCTGGGTATTTATAATAAATACAGAAAGATACAAAAATAAAAAAGCCTAGCAGGGGAATTTTTGCAAATAAAATAAATGACAGGGGCAACAATGCAAAAATTCCAATAGAAATAAACATTTATTTAAACTTTTAGAACTATTTTACAAAATTAAAAAACCGCCAGGGGTTACATGCAATTTTCACGTGCCTCACGTGGGAATGCACGTGAGGCGCGGAAGGACCTAAACGTAATTATAAGAAACTCAGGGTCCTTTCTGCAAAATTTACAATTATTTACAACGTGCTATATATTTTACAAGATTAAAAATTAAATACAAAAATGACAGGGGTTAGATGTGCAAATTACCCCTAATAGGCGCGCTGGCGAACGGCTCGGATTACTTCACTTGACACGCGTCACCAATCCAACGGCCGATACCGCTTCGACGATGGGCGCTGGAGATTAGATCTCGTGGGAGATCCGACAGTCGTGGCCTCGCTCCATCAGACGGCTGATGTTAGAACTGGAACCTTCGTCTTCATCCAACGGCGGAGCGCGCACGTGGAAGAACAAGGAAGAAGACTCGCCGGGGCGAGCTTCTCCCGACTAGATCTCGCGCCCCCGCCGGTCTTCGCCGCTCCTGAAGGCCCACGAAGCTTCCTGGCAGGGTCTTCTTCTTGCTGGAGGTCTTAGATCGGCCGGAGGTGCCCTGGAGCGCCGCCACGAGCTCGGAGAAGAAGCGGAGCTCCAGGTACCTCCGCCTGCTTGTAACTCGACTCCTGGTGCTTTATTGCGCACCTAACCTGCACAGGAACGAAGCTCGGCTCGAGGCGGTGCTCCTCGGCCCAAAACTGAAGCTGTTAGCATAGGAAATGGGTGAGGGCGACGATGCTCCGACGATGCGGAGGAGGTGAACATCGATTCGCGGATCCAGATGCGAATCCGGTTGGTAAAGGTGGTTGGAAGGTGGAGAAGGCGTAGGGGAACGAAATGAGGGTGAAGAGGTGGTCGGAAAACAGTCGGGGAACGGTGGAGAAGTCGTCGGAGCGAAGCTCCGGCGAACTTCGAATCGCCTAAATTAAGCTAATCTATGAATCTAAATGCAAAATAAATGACAGGAATAAAATGCTGATATGAAAACCTACCTAAAAAGATAAACGCGCAGCTCTTATACCTGGAGGGACTCCAGGGAGCAGGGCGGCTGCCGGAGCGCCGCCATGGGTGCAACCTCCGCCTCTCCGATCGATTCAAAGTGCTGGCGAGCTCCTCCTGTCACCAGGAACATCGCCGGGACCGAATTTTGGGAAGGGATTGGCTGAAAGCTGACCAAAATTGCAGAGGAGGCGAAGGTTGCTTATTTATGCACAAACCGGGCACCCTTATTGACCGGGCTGTAGCCGGCGATACGATCTATGTACAAAGGATCTAAATGATCGGCGAGGATCATGGATGAAGGGGGAGTAAATCTCGTGAAGTGATTGTTGTCGATTGATCACTGTAGCGAGCAGGAAAAATGCAAGAATATGGGGGAAGCGACAGGTCCGATGGGTCAGTCAGAGGCGCAGGGGGAGTTGACCGGAGGTCAACTTTCCCTGGCCCCTGATTGGTCCAAATCGAACAGACCTTGACCCAATTATTTAATGTATTAAACAAATTAATTAGGTTTTACTTATAAAATAAAAAATGTTTATAAATTAATATAGTATTTATTTATGATTTTTATTTATTTTTTTGAAATATTTCATTGCGGTTTTATTAAAATAATGTATTTATAAGTATATTTATATATATTTATTTTTATTTTGTTTATTTTTTATTTAATTATTGTATTTTCTTATTTTATAAATTTATAACTTATTTTTTTGAGTATAAATATATTTTTATTTGATTTTTATGAGTTTATTTATATTTTTAAATAAATGTGTTTATGTATATGTAGGTATACTTATAGGTATTTTACCTATATATTATATACATTTTATTTATTTAATGTATTTTACTTGTTTTTATTATGTATTTGTATTTTTAATAAGTTGTATATAATATATACATTATTATAAAAATATAAATGAACAAAGAATAAAGAATAGAAATCCCTTTTATTTATATACATATAGGTAGCATAGGCCTTTTTGTCTAGACTTATTTTATTTTATTAAATTCTTTTTGGTTTTCTTTGATTTTGAATATGTACATGTATTCTATACATTATTTACACAATTCTAAAAATATAAATTCATAGAAATAATAAATAATGAATAGAATGAATATTTTAATCAATACTGTATACAATGAGGGCCAAAACTTATCTTTTACAGATGAGCTCCAAAAATTATGAAACCAATTTTATTAAATAGTTCTTGGAAAGATATATACAATTAAAGGTGAGTTTGGGTGATTTTGAGTTTTTATTTGCAAGATATGGGTCTGTGAAGTTGAGATTTTGGCTTTTTATTCTAGGTATAAAATGTACACTGTGTATCATTTTTGTACAAACTCAATTTTGTAATTTTATTCACATTATTATCTACAACTTTCATGTACAAAGTTTCTCTATTTGATGAATAAATAATTATATACAAAATAGGTGTCAAAAATGCATAAATAGATGAATAAATAAATGAGGTATTTATTGTACTCTTGGCCCTTATCTCCCCCTACTTTATTCCTTGTCGACCAATTCCATGCTGGCCTTGGTCTCGGGGTTAGGGTCATAAAATATTTGCAATATTTTATTCCTTTTTTCTTTTCTTCTCTTTATTCTATAATTTTGGCATTAAAAACCTTATTTTCTATATAATTAATACAATAAATAATGAATGCTATTGTGTACAAAGTGAGGCTATTTACATGCATTTGCTGGGGTTTTTAAGGCCAAAATGATAGAATAAAGGTGATGAAATGGAGATTCATCATGTACTTATATGGTTTCTACACACATATGACATCCAAAGGGTCGGATAAATGCCGATACTACAATGAGCTGATGTGTTGATAGTATGACTATCAAGTCTATCTAGGATCCTTAGAGAAGGGCTCGGATAGTGCATCAGAATAATCTACATTTAATCATTGAAATTTACTTGGATAAGATTAAAAGTCTAATCATTGTATCTCATTCTTCTAATAACACTTGCAATTGGTTGCATATATTTTAGAAGACTAGAAAATTTGATCTTAAGGTTTAATAGTCATCCACATGGATGTTGATGCAATTGTTGCAACAACCTCTATTGGATAAATAGACTTCATATTTGTAGTGGAAGAGCCCTCAGTATTAGAGAATGTCTCTATGACCTGGATATTAGAATACACTCATTGTTTATTTCTAAATGTTGGAAATAAACATGAATTCTCGAATAGACCTATCATAAAGAGTTATGATGGATATATTTCAGATAGTATTCTGATATCTAGAGGACTACTAAATTAGAAAATTAAATAATGGTTCATTAAAATTTCTAATACTAAAAATTGAACTATAAAAAGATTAATAGGAGGATGAAGATCATTTGACAATGATCTGACATCAACTCTTGGACATATGTCTATTGATGAGATCAATATACTGGTAAGAGATGAAACTTTAGATTGTTTGAAATTTCAAATCTTACATACTTGTGAATATTGTATTTAAATTAGAAAATGTGTAATGCACCCTTCTTTGGGAATGTTGTTAGATGCCAAGGTATTCAAGATCTCATACATATTCATGTATGTGGATCATATGTATCATAACATTGATAATATGTTATATCATTTGATGATTAATTGTGATATGAGTTTTCTTCCTTCACTTTAGAAACCTTTGAAATGTTCAAAGATTTCACAATTTTGGTTCATAACCAAAGTTTGAAGGAAGATGAAATAAATTTTATGTAATCAAGGTAGATTATATCTATTAGATGAATTCAAAGAATACCTTAGAAAAAAGAATATCATTCCTATCTCAATCCTCCTAATACACCTAAACACAATTGAGTTGTAGGGAGATACAATTAGATCATGTGTGACATGATTTGGTTAATGATGAATATTAACATAATTACCTCTTAGTTTCCAAGGTATATATGACTACAATATATATCCTTAATGAGATTCCATGCATATCTAAATCAGCATCCTCATAAGCTATTGTTTGGATCCTAGCCTAGTGTTGGACACTTGAGGATTAAAGGTTGCTTGGTCCATAACTTTGTTATGGATGCAAGTAAGATGGAATCTAGCACAAGAGAGTGCCACTTCATAAAGTAGGTATTAGATACCTACTTTATGATCTTGAGATTCTTAAAAGATCTCATCTCTAAGGATGTGATTCTTAGAGGATGACTCTCTTGAGAATCAAGATGAAAATGAAGTGAACGAACTCATTTAATCTTGAGAAGATAATAAGGCTCCTGAAATTGGAAACTAAAAGGACTAAAGATAAAGCACTAATACCTCTTCAAATGTGTTTGAGGATGGATTCCATGTGTTAGAGAAATCTAACATTGATCGAACTTCATGTGATAAAGCTACTGAAGATCATGACATGAAAAGATGGAATTAGCAATTAAAGTCTAAAGTAGACTTCGTATACAAGTGTTGTATATGGACCCTCAAGGATCCACCTATATGGGTAAGACCCATTAAGGTGTAAATGGATCTTCAAGAGAAAGAGGGAACCTGATGAGAAGGTAGGGACCTTCAAAGCACGGCTCGTAGCCATGAGCTACACACCGAAGAGAAGACATTGCTTGCAATGAGACTTGCCCTTCAGTGACCTTGCTTAAACCCATCAGAATATTTCTAACTATAACTACACAACTTGACTTTGACATCTTCAAGATGGAAGTCGATATTGCATTTCTCTATGAATACCTCTCTGAGGTTATTCAATGAAGTAGCCTCAGGGCTTCATAGTTGAGGAAAGCAAGGTGTGCAAGCTAAGGAATTCCATCTGTGGACTCAAATAAGCCTCTTGTAGTTGGGACATTGAATATGATGAAATCATAAATGTTATGATTTCAGATAGAATCTTGATGAACCGTGTTAAGCTTAGTGGGAGTACCATTGTGTTCATCGTGCTAAATGTAGATAATATCCTATTCATTTGGAATGATATAAGGATAATAATAAGTGTTTTATAGACTGGTTATTCCATACATTGAGATATGATCTCAAGGATACCTCTTAAGATCTTAGTTCTGAAAGTGTTCAGAAGCAAAGAGAAAGATGGCATTGGAACCGTCGCATTAGTGGTACACCTTGGACATATTCCATTTTTTTGGAAATTTCTAAGAAAGGCTTCTTTTCCTTAAGATATGGTACTGACCTATCTGAAGGGATAACACCTCAAAGAGTTCAGGAAGTGAATGCTGGAACTGCTTGCCCTTGTGCATCAGTTATGAGAAGCCGGGTGTATGCCGGATGTATACAAAAGCCAGACGTCTGCCATGCAGTGGGAGTAATAAATTGCTACTAATCCTACTATGGAAATAAAATACTTGATTGCAGTAATAATAATATCTTCATAGATGAAAAGACTGTAGAGATAGTGATCTCTAAGTCTTATCTTCAAGAGCTTAAGACTTTATACATGGAGATGTAAAAGGTCTTAACTGGGGATACCCTAGGAGATAGAGATCTCCAGGAATAAGGGTATTCGGATAAGGATAATAGAAATTACACAGTAGTTATAATAATTATCGAGCTGTAGTGTCAAAGATACTATAACTGACAAAACTGAATATTAGTTGCATAAGATGCAACATTCGCATTGGATGCGAGCACTGTGGGGATATGTAAGTGTTGTAAAAGGACTTGGCGTAGTCTCTTGGGAATAAAGTGACTGATCAGCTTAGCTAGCTATTTTTCTGAATAGACTGCGATTGTCACATGAGTACGGGTTTAAATGATTAGCCCATTAATAGATCTTTGGGCTAGTGGGAGATTGTTGGACATACGAGATCATGACAAGCCATTATGCAATTAATGTTATTGCAAATATTATTCCCTGATCTGAAATAAAGAATAACTAATTTGCATAACATGTCCCTTAGTATAATTAGGGTTATGTACCATGGCCATCTTAATGATCATACAACTGTTGATTCAATTATTGAATCATAGAGGCTGGTGCTTGGATGAATATCTAAAGAGTTAGATTGAGGACTCATCAAGTAGCGTTAAATGATTGTTAAGAGATGATCTCCAACCTGAGTAGGAGATAGCAATCCTTTTTCATTTGGCTGATATCTGACCGACCTCTTGATGCAGGTCCTCTGCATGGGAATAGAGATTCGGAGGTATCGGATTAGTTAGGTCAAAGACTTGACTTAACGAGATCGAAATAACCAAAGACCTATGTCGTATGCTGTCACGATATAGGCACGCATCCGCTGATCAGAGACAAATGTGTTACTATATGTTTGAGTATTTACATTTGGCAGACCAATAGGTTGATGACATAACCAAGGTCTATACACCAGCGTGTTGGTGTGCATGCAAGGGCATATGAGTAATACGATCTCTCAAAGGGATCATACAGGTTCGTTGCTGAACCGGAAGACATGAGCTCACTCATGAGAAATTGGGAAGAATCAAATTTCACACGTGGTCATCTCACTTTGGATGCTTGACTGAATTTGTAAGGTTTGATATATGCTTTTGGAAAGTATATGATCAACACCTAGGTATGATATATGCTTTTGGAAAGTATATGATCGATACCGACTCCCAATGATCGAATGAGAACCTTAATGATAAAATCCTGAAGAAGACAGTCTAAAAGAGAACTAAAACTTTGGATTTGTTCTGTGTCTTCTAGTATGCAGGATGTACATGTATTAGGAATGTCTGAGGATGATGTGATCATAAACGATTGTATAACCATGATTCTTCCATTTTGAGGGAGTGATGAAACATTATGGATTTTAGTGACTCCTCTCATAGAGAAGTAATCTGATCTTAGTTCAACTGATGGACATTGATCAGAACGTGATTCAGATGTAATGAGAAGATTAGATTTATGGTCTTGATTTAATCAAGCATCTATGGAAGGTTCGCAAGATCTGGATTAAAGATGTGATCTCAATTTCCAAGTCACTATATATGGAACAATACAATCGCCCCGTCTTTATCTCCAAGTATCCGTGGAGAAAGAACATTATCCTTGAAAGAGTTCATGGATAATTTCATTGTTGATATACGTATCCGAGCATTGAGAAAGTGGATAAGTAAATGTGATTTAATTATCATGAATAATATGAATTTGATTCATTTTATTAGGAGAGTTATCTGAGATAATAAAATGTGATTTAATTATCAAAGATGTGAATAATGTGAATGTGATTCATGTTATTTGGGTACATGAGAAAAGAGATCCAAGATGATAAAATGTGATTTAATGATCTTGGATATGAATAATGTGGATACCACTATCAATGTTCACAACATAATTATGAATTATTTTTGTGAAATAATTTTCAAAAAATATTGTTGTAAATCTTGGAGATCTCATGAGATAATGAGATCTCATGAGATTTTGAGATAGACTCAATCTATCTCAAATGAATAGTCGTCCACCTTTTTTAGGGGATATGGTCAATCTACTCATTATCTCCAAGACCAGTCAAATGATTTAAATTCAAAATTAATTATATTGATTTATCAATATATATTAATTTAAATTAAATCAGTTGTTGTTGTGTTTTTACAACAACATCATGGCCATTGAAAGAAACATAAATCAATCTCAACCATTGATTTTGTGTTGTCTATGGAATGAGATCCATGGATCCAAAAATCCTATATAAGAAGAGGCACCCCTTGCTCTTCGGGTTACATGATTACGATATATGCTCTCCCTCTCTCTCTCTACATGTCAAATGTTTTCTCCCTCTCTCTCTCTTGTGGCCATCCACCATGGAGCCCATGAGAGAGTCGCCATCGCCGCAACATCGTTGTTATGCTGTCGAAGTATTTGCTCGTGGATCTCCGTCTCCTTTGGTGCGCCTCGCTCTTGAAGAAGACGTCGGATCTCGTGTGACAAGATCAGGAGATTCACCACTTGGATCATCAACATGGATTACGAGGAGCACGCGTCTCATCAATGAGCTCGCAAGTGTCTCCTCTGTTGGATCGGACTTGAGACAAGAGGTCTCTTGGTTTAGAGACTCAATCGCAACCACGCTTCAAGAGGTAACCTTAATACATATTTGTGGTTTAGATGAAATGATCTATGAAGTGTTCTTGGATCTTGTGGTTTCATCACATTAAAATTTTTTAGATTTTGCTGCATCGAGCAACTAGTGCGATTAGTCGCTCCCGATTGCATACAATGCGATCATCATGCTTCTGTGATGCGCTTGAAGATCTCCCCATATCCTTCAACACACGCGCACACATCCACCAACACACGCACGCGCGCACACACACACACACACACAATCACACACACACACACACACACACACACACATATATATATATATATGAGGAAAAGGATTCTACTCCATGGAGTATGTAACTTACCTACTTCATTTTAATTTTCCCACTTTTTTTATTTTTTTGAAAAATACTTCCATGAATTTTCATAACTATATCCCTTAATATGTCATTCAAATCTCATCAAGAATAAAGACTCCTATGCCCTCCATCCAGAATAGGTAAATTACGGTAAATCTAAGGCCGTTAAAATTACATGTTCTAGATGGAGGGTATAGGAGTCTCTATTTCTGACGAAATTTGAATGACATATTAGAGGGATATAGTTATGAAAATCCATGGAAGCATTTTTCAAAAAAATGGGAAAAAACTGATGTAGGTAAGTTACCCACTCCATGGAGTAGGATCCCTTTCATATATATATATATATATATATATATATATATATATATATGGATTTCTTTAAAATAGGACTTGGTCCTTCCTGAGTTCAGGAAGGCCAGACCCTTTTTTTATAGAAAACATGAGAACTTTTGTAGAATACGTATACAGATTGTATTACAATGTGCATTTTCAATGTTTGTATTATAATATGCAGTTTTGTTTGTGGTTTTGTATTTATAATGTGCAGTTATAATACAAATTGTATACACATTCTATTAAAGTGATCGTGTTTTCTACCAAAAGATAGTGGCCTTTCATAAGTCAGGAAGGATGCATCCTATTAGAAAAGGCCCCCATATATATATATATATATATATATATATATATATATTGGATTTTTATCCAATGGGCCCTATCTCTTTAGTGTTAGGATGAGCACCCAATTGTAGCCGTCCATCTACAAGATTCAATTCCCAAAAAATAGGAATTAATTTTTGTATGGAAATAGAACAAAATCGGAAATTAAAACTTTTCAAAAAATAGCTTTACGTTTCTGGAAAGTGCAAGGCACACGTATATGATTGCTAAAACTATCGTTTCATTCCAAGGCAAGGAACTTGTTTCGTTCCAACGCAAGAGAGGTATGCGATTCGTTTTCATGATTTGATCGCTTATTTCTATCATAATTTTGTTGTTCTAATGATATTTTTGTTCTATTAGCAGTATTTGTTTTAGATCAAAATGAGTGAGATGATGAGTTTAGTAATATTTATTTTATGAAACTGCATATTTTTTACAATAAGCAATATTTTATTCGAGAAGTATGATTAAAATATGAGAAAGTGATGTTCATAATATCAATTTTTAATCATTTTGAGACATGATCTGTAGTCATAATTGATTTTTTTATCGAATGTATTTTGATTTCATATAATAAAAAGTTACAGTAAACACAGTTGTTATTTTTCATACGTTACTTTGAAAATATATTGACTTACTGATGTATTTACTAAATTTACTTATAAGATATTTTATGTTACTATTGCTAACATAATTGTTACTTTTAATGCGTTACTTTGAAGATATACTAAGTTACTGATGTATTTGCTTAATTTACTTATAGATATTTTGCGTTACTATTGCTAACGGAATTGTTACTTTTCATGTGTTACTTTGAAGATATAATGAGTTACTGCTCTTATAGTCATTATTACTGATAACAATTCTACAAGTTACCTAAGTAATTTAAATATTTATGTGTCCTTTGCAATTAGTTATAGATATATAATTAAAAGTTACCGATTCTTTTCGCAAAATGAATCTACTTACTTCGAAATAGTGAATTCTTACTGATATGAATTCCAAAGTTTATCTTACTGCTCAATTCTTACTTAAGTAGCTCATCAAAGTACCTATGCTTCGCATTGAGTTACTATTATAAATACAATTATTACTTTTCATGTATATATATTTTACATAGTTACTGATTTATTTTTACACATACTAATGACAATTTATTATTTCAGGTATGCCAGATGTCCGAAGATTTCTTATGTTTCACGGAAGAAAAAAATAAGAAGTGTTGACGATCGTTGCATAATTATTGATTAAAGATGTGAGAATACCATATTTGATAATAATATTAAGAACATATCATTCTGTAACTAATAAAAGAGTTAATTAACAGATGCAATTACCAAATAAATATTGATGTGTAATTATAATTTCGATAATTGATGAATCCATGATTCATCGCCTTTATTCTTTTATTTTTGCTAAAATCTTTCATAAAATACATGTAAATATCTATTAATTCTCATTAATTATCGTTTTAACAACAATTGTTAATATTATATATTTAACATTTGTTTTTTATCAAAAATAAAAGAAAAAAGAAAAATAAAAGAAAAGAAGGTTGTACATATGAAATATATACAGGCTGATCCTAATCCTGAGACCAGGTCAACATTGACCGGGTCGACAAAAGAAATAAGTAGGGGTAGAAGGATCCTAACCTATCAAAATATCAAAAAATCAAGACCAAAAATATAAATTACCCATTTTCACAATGTAAATATTTCACCTATTTTATTTATCATTTATATCATCCCAAATCAAAACATTTATTTTGTAAAAATTGATCACAAAAATATATATTATTTTATAAAAATATCAGAAAAATATTTCAACACAAAAATAATTAACCGCAATGAACCGTAAAAGCCGCAAAAGCCGACTTCCAAGGTTCATATCTATTTATAGAAAAATACAAACGGACCAAACTCACTTTCAAAATCTGTTTTATACTTAATATTATTTATTAAAAATATCAAAAAAATATTAGAATAAAATCGGTGAGTTTTGACGCTTGGGACTCGTTGTTTATTTGTACAATATGTAGAAATTTCTCAGATTTTTAATTAATTAATCGCAAAACATATTAAATTTATTTCTTTTCCTAAAATCTTCTAAAAATATATAGAAAAATATAAAAATATAACTAAGTCAAAATACCAATAAAACCCGATGCCTCGAAGCCGCTACCTAAATTTTCCGGACCACATAACTCGGCCGTATGAACTTCGAATTGGGCAAACACTATTTTAAAATTCATATTATTTAATTATCTACAAAATGACACCGGTTTCGCTAAAATCAGAGTTAATATGAAAAATGTGGATTTTGGGATCGTATTGGTATATTGTATAATGTACCGTATTTTATATTATTAGTATAATAATTTTATTTATTTATTTATTTATTTATTATGAATTATTTATTAATTTAAGTAATTATTTAATTATATACTTATTTTTAAAAAATTATTTATTTAATTAAATTCTTAATTCAGAACTTAATTATTTATTTAATTATTTCTCAATTAATTTATTTTATTTAATTCTTAATTTAATTATTATTTAATTGTTCTAATTAATTAGTTAATTATTAATCATTAATTTTATTTTTTATTTCTCTCTCTTACTTTCCCTTCTCTCTCATCCCTTTCTCCTTCCCCACAATTCCTCTTCCTTCACCTCTAATAACGCCCGCCACCATAAGCAACCACCAATAGCTCCAACAGCCAGCCATTGGCCGACCGTTTCTCCAACCTCCTCTATTTCCATCACCTATGGCCGGTGATCCGACTCCCCATGCTCTATTTATAGCCGTCATCCCCTGTCATGGAGGTTATCTGCCATTTCATTTCCTTCGAGTCCAGTGAGCTTCGGCAAGGAGAGAGCAAGAGTGACATTGACTCACCTTTGCCGTCGCAACGAGGAGGAGCAAGGAGTTGGCGGTATCGACACCGCTGTCGAGGACTCCCCTCCGCCGTGTCCAGCCACCGCGAGCATCGTCGTCGCGTCTCGAGGCAAGGAACAAGAGCAACTGCTCCACCTGCAGGCGATTGCACATTCATAGGCGAACCTCTGCTTCTTTAATCAATCCCAGGTTAGACCTTCTCTTCTCTACTTTTGATCTCTTCACTTCATCCTCTTATGCTCTTTTATCCTCGATCTCACTCTTCTCTTCTTGAAACCTCTAAGCTTTCTCTCATTCTGCATACTGATATCAAAATCAACCAAAACAACCTTCAATTATCACCTCATCTTTGAAATCCTTCCAGTTCCCTTTCAATCTTATCGCAACCTATCATCGATCTGCTCCGTTCCTTCATCGCCATAGGAGCTCCTCCGTTCATCTCTTATATTTGTGTTTGGGACCAAGTCTTCGAACTCGAGTCAAGGCATTTGTTGCAAGTGATGATTTGCAGGTGCGTCCAACAAATTCACAACATCTGGAGTATCACTTCAGCAGTATCGCACTGCAACATTGTTCCCTTTCAACAATACACCAGGAGTGACATATTCATCGTCTCGTTGATCATTGAACATGATCCAGAGTGAAACCACCTCGAGCGCTATCAGATCTGATATTTGAAGACAAACTCCCCATCTGAGCCTCGCCTGATTGAAGCGATTCCACTGCGAGGAGGCGCGATTTGATTCATACTGCCGAAGATCGAGGATTGCTACCGTTCATGCTTCAACTGAGATCAGAATGCTTGAGACTATGTTGGACCACAGACATGCACGAGTAGTGAAGCATTTGATTGACATCATTGATTTGGTTCACCGCCCTGAGCCGCACAAAGAGTAAGTTGGGGAAGAATGGAGCACTGTCCAGATTTAACCGTGACTCTTGGATCAGATCTGATCCAAGGGCCGAGCATATAGCCACGCTTTAGAAGTGTAGCCGTGTGATTATTTGCATATCCACGGAAGAAAGCTATTCACGCACTATGCCACACGTCTGCTCCAACGTGTCCCCGCCACTTAAGAAGTCTCACGTGCTGCGCATGTGAGGATTTGATATTTTGGGTGACTTTCACTTATGCCCTTCGTGCTTTTTTCTGATATTGCGTGCATGTTCCTGCTTGAAGGAGTCACATGATTCGCGCGTGTCTTGAGGAACATTATTGCACCGATACCCGTAGAATTTAGTCAAGTATCAAACTGATCCGTGGGCTGAAATCTGCACGTGCTCATGCACGTGCATGGTGGATTTATTACGAGCGAGTCCTCTAGTGTTTGATACTTTTACATACGCGCCCCAAACTTTTCCAGATTATCATTCAATTACCCCTATAGGCTATATATATACATTATACATATGAGATACATATTAAATAAAGACCCAAAATATAAAAATATAATAAAATACATCTTAATTCCCTATAATATATTATATACATGATTAAACAATATTTTGAAAATAAAAATACTCTTAATAATTAAATAAACTATTTAAACACTAAAAAATATAACAAACTTTAAAAATACATAAAAGATATAAAACAACCCTAAAAATATTATAAAAATTAACTACAGTATATTTTACTATATTTTACACATCAAATCAAAAACAAAATAAAAATTGAATATTAAAATCTATAAAAAATACAAAATATATAAAAACTTGTAAAAATCATAACTAAATAAATAAAAATCACATAAAAACGCATAACATACCATTTTAAAGATAGTTTCATATACTTTTCTAATAAAAATAAAATAAAAATATTTTTGTACTGTTTACAATTTTTAAAAATCAGAAATATTCCAGAATTTTTCATAAAAAAACCTAATTTTTCACCTTAAAAATAATACAAGATTCATAAAAATAATTAAAACCTTGTAAAACTCCATAAAAACAAGAAAAAAACAGAATAAATATAAAAATAACAAAATAAAAATTTAATAAAATTATAAAACTTTTTATTAAATCATAAAAAAATATAATACATAAAATTCACATAACAATATATAATTCATTAAAATTCAAATAAAAATCCAGAAAAATCCTTAAAAATAAAATAAAAATTAGGAGACCTAAAACCTATGCTTTTCTACCGATTTTCCCTAGTTTAAAATAGTTTGCCTCCCTGAGTTCGACACTCCCGTGCTTAACCGCTATACACTTAAGTTTAGGATTATAAATAAAATAAAAAAGAAGATTAATTCAAAAATTAATCTTTTCCGGTAAAACTCACCTGGTTGATACAACGACCATGAAATCTTTTCTCTCCTTCCTTTGCAGGAATCTGAAGAATTCAGACCAGGGATTTACGAGTTTTTCAGATGGCGTCGTTGCCGGGGAGGCAGTGCAAGGGTAGCCGTAGACTTAGGTTTAGGGTTTCTTGTAGCCATCTTAGTTCTTTCTCTAACCTCACGGCTTTTTGTTTTTGAGTTGTGTAGTATGGGTTAAACTACGTGAGACAAAACCACAAAGCCAAATTTCTTATAATTTCTTGTAAAATTATCTCGTAGAAAGAGGCCTCGTAAAGGCATCCCAACTTGTACTTCTTTATCGGGGTCTGTTTCACCAGAGCTTTACTCTTGGGGGAGCAGGGCACCCACCACGGCTTTTTCGCTCGTGATTTTCTCGACGGTTTTCTGCGATTTTTCCAGGATAGGTGCTTGTTAGGATTTCTAGATTTTCCCCTTCTCTATGCAACCATAGCTAGGTGCTTGCTTAGGTCGAAACACCTTGCTTGTACTTAGGACCATTCCCAAAAAGACAAAAATACGTTAGACGATTGCTTGAAAATACCCCAAAAAAGTGATAACTAAAAATAAAACAAGGTCTGCTAATTTTATCAGATTTAAAAATAAACGTAAGGACTCCACTTGTTTTTCGAGAGCAACACCTGAAATTACATCGTAGGTACTACCTCCAGATCAGTAAGTAAGGAACGACACATAAGGTAGAACCAGATCCCAAATTTTTTTCAAGAGACTATTACGGCCATATAGTTAATCACTATACTCTTCAATGAGGACTCTTGGCTAGCCGGAAATGGTCCATGCTTCCTTAGAAGAGTGGAAGGTTTAAAGGATACTACATAAGGCACGATCCTCAAGTAACACAGGTAGCCGGCAACGGTCCGTACTTACTTCCATACTGGCTGAGAGGAGGCAATTCTCTATAAGGACTTGAGACGGTCTTGAGGGAAAGCTTAGGCACCCATCAATCCACGCTAATCTGTGAAAACCTGCTTACCAAATAACCTTAAAACTGAAAAGATAAAAGACCGAACTCTTAGGGTGCGTTTGGTTATCGGGTTAAAGTGGGTTAAACTGGTAGAGGGTAACCCATTTTTGGATTTTGGTGTTTGGATAGAAGGTTAAACTGTGGGTGGATTAGAAGTGGGTTTGGGGTGATATGATTATATTGAAGTTTGAAAAAGTGAGTAGTTATTGTGATGTGATTGTATTGAAGTTTAGAAAAGTGCGTAGAAATGGAGTAGTTTATAATTTTTATATGATATGATGGTATAATATATTAGTTTTTTATAGGATTGATGATGTAAAATTGATTTATTTATTTTTTTTAAAAAAGGAATAAAGTGGGGCCCACGAGGAGAAAGGGGGATGTGGGTTAAGGGGGTAAACTCCCCGAAGGGGAGTTTAACCCGGTAGCTGAACGCTAGCTTACGGTCACCACCATGGTTTAGTTAGTGAACTCGGGGTTTGCTTTGTGCTTGACTTGTGGTTTGAGTCCTTTATCTTCTAGATCTTAATCTCATCGATCAACTGTCATCTTACTCTCAAGATGATGGGTAGATGATCACTTCAACCGACTCTTACGGCACCACTAGAACACACACCTACCTGTCCATCTAGGTTGGTTTAAGAGAACCCTTTTTCGAACCTAAGAACTATTAATCTCCCTCTGTAATCTCATATCTTGGCTTGGTTCGCGAGAACCTTCTTTTGAGCCAGAATCAGGACAATTTCCTTCTTACAGGTGTAACTCTAACCCTGGGGACTCTTTTCAGATTCCTTCTCCTACTCATTCTTTATCATCATCTACTTTGGTTTGCAACAACTCTGACCACGAACCTAGGTTCTTTCAGCAGTTGAATATTGATCTGAATGTCCCTGACCTAAACTCTTTTTCCTTTCTAGAGACTACGACTAGAAAAGGACCGCAGACCACTTCGATTGTGATTGATCAGGCTGCAAATTAACAGTAGTCTACTTGCTCCCCTGGAGACAACGCAGGATCAAATTCGAGAGCAAGGTAGATTAATGAATGACTTCAGAGCAGAGCTGACACAGTTGCGAGCTCAAAGAGACAACCCTAATGCTGATATTCCATATGCTGAGGATCCAGAGCAACCAAACAGAAAACAGAGACCACTTATTCCCGATCGAACGATGAAGGAGCTCTACAATCCTGGAGCTACGACTACTTTATGACTTGCCTTGCGACTCGAGTTAAGGTATCAGATAAATCTCGAGAGGTCGGTGTGACCCAAATCGTGAAGCGAAATCAGGAAGAAAAATAGAAACCACTCAAAAACAAATCAATCAAAACAAGGAAATGTCAACGGTCTCCGCTATTTATGAAGTAGCACAGAAATGTATGAAGTAGTCGGAAATCAAAGGAATAAAAGCATATTTTTGTGGTTTTTAATTTGTAATTTTTTATATTTTCAAAATAAGAAAACAAACAAGGAACCAAGGCTAAAAACTAGTTTCAACAATTTTTATTAAGATTAAAAAATGCTCAAAAATTAGAAATAAAAATATTTTTGCATTTTTCAAATGTTCAGATGTTTTTGGCAATTTTATGTGATTTTTTCAATTTTTATAGGATTTTATAAAAATCAAACAAAACTAAAACAGTGAAACAATGTTCAGCCTGGACTAAAAGGCAAGTTTAAAATGGAAAAAATACCTTACTGTCCGAGTGATAATTTTTACAAAAAAATCAAATAAAACTATCTAATTACAACAACTGAAATCCTATTTTTTATTTTTTCAAGAATTTTTAATGATTTTTATAATATTTTTAGAGTTTTTAGCTTTTTAATGTTTTTATAAAGGATTTTCAAACAAAAATGTTAGTGAACAAAGTATGTAATAACACAAACACAAAAATTGTATAGAATTTTTCAGATAATTTTTCGAATTTGTATGTATTTTAGAAAATAGAAAGAATAGTTTTTGGATGTTTTTGATTTTTAGAAAATATCAAATAAAACTAAATTAATTATCAAAAATTACCATAAATATTACATGTTAGTAGGAGCTAACAGTAATTTTTATAGAATTTTTCGAGTTTATTTTAGTAATTATTTGATTAAAAACAACACACACAACACACAAGGACCTAGATGCATTTACTCAAAAGTTACGTGTCAAATAATAACACAACTGAAAGCATAAGGGCCTGATCTGTAAATTATCCAGACAAACACGCACACTACATGTGACACTGGCTCAGAGGGGCATAAATGCAAATACTAAAAAGTTCCCATTCCAAACATAACATCCATGAAGTACATGGGAATAAATGCAAATAAACCAGCAAGGCACATGGACATACACGTACGTTCAAACAAGCATGACTAAAATGCAAATCTTGGAAAAAGCAAGGGCCCACATGCAAAATATCTCTACTGCTACTTATTTTACAGTACCAAAAGGAAAAACATAAATTAATAGGGATAAGAAGAAAATATACACCTTGGGGAACCTACATAGCACGTGAGGTCTCTGGCGGCCCTGATGCTTCCCTAAAAAAGATCTGACGGTCCAGACACGGTCGGGAATGTGTGCCTGAGATGGTCGGCTATAATACGGATCTGATGGTCCTCAGAAGTGCGCGGGTGTTTTGTGTAGTTCTGCTTCAGGTACTGATAAAACCGTTACAAACTAGGGCTGGATGAACGATCCTGATCAGATCTGGAAGAGGAGCGTCTACTCGACGACGGAAGAGGGTCCGAGAAGAACTCATCGGGGTCGACCTTCAACCGAGCGAGGAGAAAGATCCAACGCTTTGATGGAAGTGCAGAGGAGCTCAACACGGTCGTGGATGTGCTTCGCATCTAGTGGTGGTCTCCGATGAAGAAGCCAACGGTCGGATGAACATGATGGGGTGGATCTGCCTATAGCGGCTCCGCCTGAGCAGTATGGACTCCAGATGATGCTCCTCTCATGCACTAGTACTTGCAAAGAGTAGATGGACTCGTGGCGAAGCTCCAGTTCACGTTATTGAAGCTGGAAGCAAAAGAAGTGAATGGGGGTGAAGGTCGATCTCCGACGAAGGTGGCAGAGGGAGATTTTAGCCTCAATCTCGACCAGATGGTCGAGCCTAAGGATGATCAGATTGCGGTGCAAGGTGGAGGGTGACACGTAGATTCGATCGGAACGGGTGGATGTGAATGACGGGGATCTGATAGGCTGGTTGGAGCAACTGAACGTGCGGTGGAGCTAAATGGAAGATTGAATCGAACTGGGAACATGGGGTGAAATGTGCAGTACCTGAGGGCCTGGATGAATTCAGGAACATCCGACGAAGATGGGAGTCAGGGTTATGGCTCGACCTCGCTGCGGAAGGCGGGGATGCTAGATGCGGCGACGCTCGCGGGCCACGTAGCTGAGCTTGGGCTCCAGGCCACCAAAGCTCGACCCCAAGGGCTCCTCCGGTTGCTGTCACTCCACTGAAGATTCCTAGGGATGAGAGAAGGGGCGAGGCACGAGCTGCAGTACAAAATACCCTAATTTTATATTTTATTTATTTATCAAATATTTTTAGGGGTATAAAATAATTTTTATTTTATTGTAATGATTTATTTACAGGTATAGAATAAATAGGGAGTGAGACATATATGCATGTGTTTTGTATAAGTGAGAGAGGATTTTATTTTATTTTTCTAATTTTTAATTTATTTTGTTTTATTTCTCAGACTATATACAAGGAGATAGAAAGAATATTTTATTTTTATTTTATCCAAAACAATTATTTACATATATAGGTAATATATACACATAGAGTAAGCCCTATCTACTTATTTTATTTGGTAATCAGGTCAATGCTTGACCTTCTCTTGGGGTTGGGGTCACTCTGTATTTATTCTAAATACCTCATTCCTTTTTCTTTACCTTTATTATTTTATTTTTGCACAAATACATGCTAAATATACAATGTTAACACATGCATGCAGAATGCTAACTTATTGTATTTACACCTATTTACATGATGCTTTGCCAAGATAAATTGCTCAAATAAAAGAATAAAGAGTGACAATCAGGAATTCATCACCCCCTATACTTTACCTTTGCTAGTCCCTTAGCAAACACTTATTTGAAAAAGAAGTGAAAAAGAAAGAAAAGAAAAAAAGGGAATCAAGGTTGATTATTAAACTTGTCTTCATTAATTTGAAGTATGGAGCTTAGTAAGGCCCTTGGATTATTAGTTTGTCGGAACCTAATTTGGACCTAGGTTTAAGACTCAACAACCTCTAAGTTCCACCAATCTATGGTCAAGACTCCTCGATAATCCAGATAAGAACAAGTCTACATACACAAACTCTAATGACCATGAATCTTTTCTTGTACCGTGTAAGTGATTTGTAGCTCCCCACCTCATAATTGACAAGGAAACAACCTCCCTTAGCAAGGTAACTCTAATTCTCTAGTCTAGCAGCTCTTTCCTTGAGGAGCGGAGTATTCCCTTCTAAGATCAAGTTCAACTGGCTCAAGAAGAGGGGGAAAGAAGAGAATGGACCATGGCCAGTGTAGCCACGTATCCCTTGGAGCACAACCAGTGTAGCTAAGTCTCCCGGTGCAAGCTTCATGAGATCAGAAGGTGTAACACAAGCTTTGATTTATTTGGCTTTATACACTCTAGCAGGCATTTCATTTTCTATCAGGCCCGCCACTTTTTTGGAGTATTTCTTTCTTTTGTATATTTTTTTGATGTGCATATGTATAACATATCTACATGGTGCATCATATATACATGAGGACTTTTTCTTCTTGAGACAGTAGACTATCCCTGTTCTGAAGTATTATTGCAACCCACAACTCCTATCTTTAGACTTTAACACCGTTAGACCAAGTTGAGATGCACTTTCCTTCCTAAAGGAAGACGAGAGGTTCCGCCTAGAAGTACTGCCCTCGTATGCTACCCCAATCCAAAGGAAACTACATCTTCACTACCTCATCCGTGTGGAGCTGAGTGTAGAGTGCTGGTCAAAGTAAAGCCATTGTCTGTGAGAGTCATGTGTGCATTGTTAAGTATTCTACTTAGGCTCATCAAGATGACATGTGAACATAGCCTAGTGGACTTAAAGAATTAAGTCACCAATGGACATGAAAAGTCTTAACCCCAAATCCTATAAGGTTCCTCTTAGAATTAGGTGGATTAAGGTCTCAACTAAGCTCCATTTTCTAATTTAATTCCATACTAGTTTAAATGTCAACTATGATTCAAATATTTACAGAAATCTTTTTATGCAAAGTTTTGAAAATGTGCAAAATTTTTGAAAATGTTTGAATGTATGAATGAATGTAGAAGTTTTGCAAACTACTTATAAACATTTACACATGGATTTTTGCAAACTTTTATTTTTCAAACATTTTACAAAAATTTGATACTATATACATAATTTTGATACAAAAATATTTACAAACTTTTACAAGTAAAACATTTTTACAAACATTAGTACAAAAAAATAGTTTTTATAAATAGCTATGTATGTGGAAGGAAGAAATTTATGTGCAAGAAAATTTTGTGTTTTTATAAGTGATTTTTAACCATTTTATTTATTAACACACTCACTCAAAGTACAAGTTATGGGTAAAGTATATATGTAATATATACGACACCCCCCTATACATAGCTCGAACGATGTCCTCAGAGTAATCAAAGAGCGATGAAGAAGACATAACTCATTCTTAGTGTAGGGACGTGAAAAGAAAGGCTGTACTACAACGACAAATAAAAGAACAAAAAATAGAGCTCGGTAATTCCTCCTGTACTTAGGATCAAGTAATCCTAAGAATAGCAGACTATACACAAAGGGAGAACTGAGTGAGAGAATGTACAGGCTCTACCTCCCCTATACTTAGGGTAAAATATCCCTAAGCATAGGTAATAAAATAGAGGTAAAAATAATTAAAAGAATTATAAAAAATCTGATACCCCTTCATACTTAGGGTAAAGTACACCCTAAGTATAGCATAATCACAAGATGCAGATGGGGTGTTAGACTAAAGGATGAGATGATATGGACATCTAGATCTATACAAGGCGGAAGACCGTGATAATCAGGCACGAGATGCAACTGATGTGAGTCAAAGACCAAATCTCATGCAAAATGAATCGGGGCTACGTCAACAATCATCGGATCGTGATCTAAATATGGCTTAAGGCGCTGACCGTTGACGACGCCAAGACTACCCTTGTTAATTCAATTAAATTAATGGTCAAATTAATAGTTAGATATGTTGTAGTCGGGTAATCAAGGTTTCGTCAAAAATACCACTTCAGTTAATATTCAATTAAATGCGAGTGACATATTTATTTTACTTGGGAAAGCCCAAGGTCAAACTCAGGGAGGCAGCTGTCTCCTTAGATGAATTTTTAAGGGAATTCAGAGATTAGATTTTCAGAAAAATATTTTTGAAGTTTTTTATGCAATTTAAAAGAAAGACAATGCAATTTTAAGCCAAATTTTAAGGTTAAATTTGAAGATGGTCAGATGAAGTCCAAAAATTATGAATCTTGACCAGAATATGAAATGCAATAAAATTAAGCTAAATTATTTTTTTTTGGAATTTTCTGACACTTTATGAATTTACTACGAATTAAAAATGAATGAAGGGTGATTTTCGCAATTTTAATTTTAATAAATACCAACAGTCAATATTTTTCAGAAACTAAATTATCCTAGATAGATCTATGTGAGAGATATCTAGAACAACTTTGGATTCCTATAAATACTAAGTGAGGAATTACTTAAAAATAAATTACACAAATCATCAATTAATTTATTGCGATCTAGATATGCGTGTGAATGATACGATTTTTGGGCACTATGTAGAAATCTTAGACTCTACCTACAGTGATTTTTTGGTGATTTTTGGAGCAACAATTAATTTAATAAGCAATTAACAATGAACAATGGATAAAATATGCTAATTTCCACCGAAATAATTATATTAAATATAATTTTATCCTAAAAATTCAACAAGCATCAACAAAGATAATGCAAAAGATATTCTACGAGATGCAATTTTTGGAATTTAAAAATGAGGCTAAATGAATGCCTAACTAGACATGCAAACACATGGATATGGATGCAATATAGAACTAAAATTGCTTAAAAGAATATGTTGACAAGGACTCGAGTGCAATTACCAGGACTATCAGGGTCAAATGTACAATTTTCCCGTAGTTGATGTGCTCTGCACGTGACCTCCAGTGGGCAGGGCTTTTGCGTGATTATGGAAAGGTCCGAGGCTTTTCATGTAATTTTATCCACCAGGGCACGTGCAAAGCACATGCCTGCTTGAAGAGGTCGCAATGGTTGAATCAGGCAAGGGGGGGGGATTCTTGCAAATTTCCCACCCCACGTGCTTTGCACATGAGGAGGAAAAAAACAAGAAGTGGCAGGCACGCCCTCGCTGGGGCAGGTGGTCAACGCTCACCCGCAGCAAGGGGATGGCGGAGGCGCTCGGGCACTCAGCGAGGGCAGTGCGCTGCAGGTCGACGCTCGGACAGACTGGAGGAGACTAGAAGCCAGAGGGCTGGCGGCCATCCCTGGTGGGGTGGCTGGAGTGGCCTTCGTCAGTCTTGAGCGCAGAGAACGCCGCGTGGATCGTCGAAGGTGTGGCCGATGTGGAGGGCTGCTGGAGCGGCCTGAAGGCGGAGGAGAGGTCGCTGGTCACTAGAAGAGCCGCATGCCTGGGAGCTGGTGACCTCGCACGGAGGTGTCTCCATATGGAGTTTGCGTGGCGCAAAGAGGTTGTTGTTGCTGTGGCGGAGGAGGGCGATATGGTGTTGTACAGTCGGCGGTGAAGGCCGCAAGTGGCTGCGGATGCGAGGGGGGGGCGACACCGCTGCAGCCTGGGGGGTCGAAGGAGGTGGTGGCGCACGGCTGGAGGCTGCTTCAATGTCGAAGGAGGTGGCTGGTCATACAGTGGCTGGCGAAGGTTCTACTGTATGGAGGAGGATGGCCGACACACGCCCCATTTGGAATAGCTTGAGACCTTGGTGGAGGTGGTGGCGATGGAGGGCGTGCACGGATTGCGATTGGAGTGGCCATCGAGGAGGGCGATCTGCTGGAGCTAGTGCGGCATCTGCAGGTGGTTCGTACTGGTGAAGCTCGGTGATGAAGCCGTTGGAGGAGTTGCCAGATGCGAGTGGCGGAGAGCGGAGTAGAGTGGACTCTGGGGCGGTGAAGGTGGTCGGATATGATTTGCAAAGGATAGCGAAGAAGCTAGACAGGGAGAAGAGGAAGAAAGAGACAATGTGGGGCAAAAATAGGATATTTCACAAAGTCCCATGTTTTGCCATGCATTTGTTTTGTGGGCCTAAATTTTCGATTAATTGATTGATAAAAGTTCTAAAAAAAATCAATAAAAATCACCGTTGCGTTCGCAACGTGTGATTTATCCTTGAAAGTGCGATTGTTTTTGTGATTTGATGGATGAGTGAGGGAGTGGTGAAGAGAGAGAAAGTGATGAGGAAGAAAGAGGAATATTACCTGGAAGATGTTAATGACTGAAGTGCATGGGATGAACTCGATGATGAGTTCATGTCGTCGCTCTACAGTTCGGTAGACCGGAGCTTGAGCCGTGCAGGGACGGTGGCTGTTACAAAGGATCGAGGTGGCCCTTTGGATCTCGCCGGAGATGGCCTGTCGTCGCTCGACTAGTTGTCGAACTTGCTGTCACCAAGATCGGATTAGGAGCTCGAGGCCACTCTCGCATAAAGGCGGATGATCGGTGAAGGGAGGAGTGGCAGTCTTTTTAAAGACTGTTGGTGATTGGTGAGAGGGCGAGGTGGATATCGAGGGAGGAAGTGGGCGGAGTGGGGCCTTACGCAGGAGAAAGGGAGAGGGTGTGCGAGTGGGCGACGCGGGTGGAGTGTGCGGTTGATGGTTCCTCCTGCAAGATTTGGGAGGTGGAAGACACAATATGAAGAGAGAGATAGAGAGAGAGATGAAAGGATTTGAGCCCTTGGATGAATCACCCTTCATCCAACGGTCCAAAGTAAAGAGAGTAAGTGGAGAAAGGAGGGATTGACACGTGGCAGCTCCAGGAGCTGCCACGTGTCGCTCCCAGAAAAATCCAAAACTAAATGCAAAGAAAAATCGAAAAGAAATAACAAAAGAGGTTAAATAAAAAAGTGATCAACACGAAAGTTGTTCGTCTCGACGAGATCTACAACTTTCGTAATGGGATGAAAATCAAAAGAAGTCATCTGTACAAATTGTATTTTTGGGTGGTACCTTACAGATATAAAATACCGCATTTTATCTTTTGTAATTTTTTTATCATTTTTAAATTCGAGAAAAATCAAAATAAAGTTAGAAAAAATATGAAAAGAATATTTACAATTTAATCTATTTTTTGGATTATTAATAATTAAGAAAATAAAAGGATAAAAGGCAAGGGCATTTTAGTCAATATGTACAATATACAATAGGGGCCCAAAACCCAAGTTTTGCATACGAGCTCTAATTTTAATGAAATTTGTTTTGTTTTGAATGTCCTTGAATGTATATTACTATAAAGGTGAGTAGACCTAAATCAGACACTGTATGAGAGAGATATGTACACTTTAAGGCTCCTAGTTTCAAACTTGGATTGGGATTTTATTCGTCAATTTTACAAGTTAGTATTTTTTTGATATTTTTCTTTAATTAGTGTTGGTAATATATACACGACAGAGTTGGTTTTATTGGATTTGGAGTTAGTATAAAATGTATACAAATAGGTGAAATATGGTGAATATACATGTAAATATTTACAAGTGAATTGGGCTTCTTATTTTATGCAAATATGAATGCTAAAATGCAGATATTATTTATGCATGCATGAATGCTAATTATGCAATATAAGTAGAAATATGCAGCTAATTACTCAGGAAAAAAGTTCTATTTTCATCTTTTAGAGTGATGAATCACAGATTCATCAACCCCCTATACTTAAACCTTGCTCATCCCCGAGCAACTAAAATGAAATGCAAGAGTGAAATGAGATTGGGTTCCATACCAAGGTTATGAGCAAAAGTTAAAAATGGAGCTTGACACAACATTTGGATTAATTGTGTGGCGGAACCTTATTGGGATCCGAACTTAAGACCTAACATACTTCAAGTTCCACAAGTCTTCTATCCAGGACGCCTTAATAGTCAAGTCAGAACAGATCCTCAAACGCAAATTTCTGATGACTGTGATTCTTACTTGTACTGTGTAAGTGAAAAATAGCTCTCCACATAAGAAATGGCTAAGAAGCAGCCTCCTCTAACAAGGTAACTCTAATTCCCCGGTCCAGTAACTCTTTCCTCGAGGAGCGGGGTATTCCCTTCTAAGTTCAAGTGCGACCAGCTCAAGAGGAGGGGGTGGAGAAAAAAATGGACGGTAGCCAGTGTAGCTACCTATCCCGGGATGCCTGACCAGTGTAGCCAAGTCATCCAATTGCAGACTTCTTGCTAATATACATACTCCGACAGGTATTTTATTTTCACTTTGACATGTCTACTTTTTTGGAGTTCTTGCTCTCTTTTTTTGAACTATATACAAGATGCAACATGTACATCATGAGTTTTTCCTCTTGAGCCAGTAGACTATCCCTCTTTTGAAGCATTATTGCAACCAAGAGTGTCCCGTCTTTAGATGTCAACACCACTAGACTAGGTTGAGATGCATTACCCTCCCTAGAGGAGGAAGGATGTTTCCATCCGTGTGCTACTCCAAGCCAAAGTATTCTACCTCCTCACCACCTCATCAATGAAGAGCTACGTGCATAGTGCTTGTCCAAGTTAGGTCAATGTCTATAAGAATCATGCGTGTGCACGAGATATTCCACTTAGACTAATCAAGATGACATGTGAACATATACTTGCGGACTCAAAGAATTAAGTCACTTGACTTGAGAAATCTTAACTGCAGTTCCTATAAGGTTCCTCTAAAATTAGGTAGATTAAGGTCAAATCAAATCCATCTTCAACATATACTCATAACTTGGTTCAGAACCCACTAACTTTTCACCTTGCATATGCAAGATATGCAGATGACATGCTATGTAGATGAATGAAATGCAAGTCTCTCTCTCTCTTTTTTTTCAGATGCAGAGATGATGTGCAAGAGTAAATAAGAAGCCTTTGATTTTGATTTTTCCATTTTTTTATCAAAATTTGGTATATCTCCCATGTTACAACAATTTACAAGAGTTTTATAAATATTATACAGATTATACAAGTGTTATACAATATACAAGGATACATGTATTTAAAAAAAATTCTCCATTTTTACCCATCCCGTAATTATTACGTAGTATTCAAAAATACGTGAAAGTACGAGCTATGGGTAAATTATATATGTAATATATACACACCCCCTATACTTAGCGTGTGCTATGTCCTCAGAGCACGAAAAAGCGAGGAAGAAGACAAAGCTCGTGCTAATCGTAGGAGAGCCAAAAGAGAAAAAATGTATAGAAGTCGTCCTGCCCCCTATACTTAGGCTCTGGCGGCCTAAGTGTAGAAGAAGATCAAAAATGGGGTGGACGAGGTCAAGAGGGGAAGTGGATGAATATATATACAAGACGGGCATCGATCCCCCCTATACTTAGGCTCAGGTTAGCCTAAGTATAGGACGGGAGTGGTATGAGGACCGATGTGATCTGGAGGATGTACAATGAATGGACTCAGGTGACTCACCCCCCCATACTTAGGATCTGGTCATCCCAAGTATAGTCGTAGATGAAAATGTATGAAGTTGGGGTGAGTGATTAAAGTCGTGGGAGGGAGGGGGAGAATGTACATGAATGATGGGTATATATAAGGATTGTGGTCTGAATCTTTCTAGATGCTGCTGATGGTGAGAGTTCACTGCTGCAATTCTCATGCGTTGCTCTATGTGTATCTACTGAATCTGTCTTGCGCATGGATACAATCTCCTCAACGTAGACTAACTGTTCATTGGGTTCGACGAAGTGCTTCACAATTGTTAATTGACTAGGAATGTCTGTGCGTCATCTGTGAGATCTGAGATCTCAACACATCCACTATCATACACAACACGGACAATGAATGGGCCCGTCCACTTGGATTTCAGCTTGTCTTCGAAAACCTTCAGCCTTGCATTCAACAACCATACCTTCTTTCCAGGAATAAAGGTCTTTCGTCTGATATATCTATCATGCCAACGCTTTACTTTGTCCTTATACACCAAACTATTTACGTATGCTCGGTTTCTGACTTCCACAAGCTGATTCAGATCCATTTCTCTCTGTTTCTGCCCTAGGTGTGTGTTCCAATTGACCTTTTTAATTGTCCATTCTGATTTGTGCATTAACTCTACAGGCAAATGGCACGGCTTCCCAAATACCATCCTGAATGGGGAAGTTCCTAACGGTGTCTTGTAAGCTATCCTATAAGACCATAGGACTTGATCCAAGATCTGGGACCAGTCCTTCTTGTCTGGGCGGACAAGCTTCTGCAATATGGTTTTCACCTCCCTATTCGACACCTCCACCATGCCATTGGTCTGTGGGTGGTAAGGACTAGCGACACGGTGTTCGATACCATAATCCTTCAAGAGCTTCTTCACATCTCTGTTTACAAAGTGGCTACCCCCATATGATATCAACATTTTGGGGATCCCGAACCTAGAGATGATGTGATCTCTAATGAATTTACAGACAGTCCTGCTGTCTGTGGCTCAGGTTGGGATAGCCTCCACCCATCTTGACAGATAGTCTACTACCAGAAGGATATATTCAAATCTGTAGCTGATAGGGAATGGGCCCATGAAGTCGATGCCCCAGGCGTCAAAGACATCACAAATGATGACTGGCTGCATCGGCATCTCATCCTTGGAACCAATGGTTCCTCCCATTCTCTGGCACACTGGGCACGACTTCGCAAAGGTGATTGCATCGCGAAACAGAGTCAGCCAGTATAAGCCATACTGAAGTACCTTCCATGCGGTCCTCTTCCCGGAGTGGTGTCCTCCTGCCTCCAAACTCTGGAATAAGGAAAGAACACTATGATATTCCTCCTGAGGAATACACTGTCTCCAAACACAATCCGGTCCTTCAAAGAAAAGGATAGGATCCTCCCAGTGGTAATGTCTTGAATCCGACTTCAGTCGGTCTATGTGGCTCTTGGGCCCATCTTCGGGAACTTTCTTGGAGACAAGGTAGTTCACGATATTGGCGTACTAGGGGAGTGGGTCGACAACAAAAATCGACTCGTCAGGGAAGGAGTCTCGAATTGGTGTATTTTTAGAAGCATTAAGATCCTCGAGACGTGAGAGGTGATCAGCTACTACGTTCTTCTTTCCAAGTATATCACGAATGTCCAAATCAAACTCCTGGATAAGCAGAATCCACCTAAGAAGATGCGCCTTCACGTTCTTCTTTTCCATTAAGTATCGTAGCGCTGTATAATATGTGAACACAACTACCTTGGATCCGATTAAGTGAGATCTGAATTTATCCAAGGCAAACACTACCGCAAACATCTCCTTTTCTGTAACTGTATAGTTACACTGAGCAGTATCAAGTACTTTGCTTGCGTAGTGTATGGCGAACATGATGTCATCCCTCCCCTGTCCTAACACAACCCCAACAGCAAAGTCTGAGGCATCCATCATGATCTCAAAAGGCAGAGACCAATATGGGGCTTGTAGGATCAGGGTGTCCATGATCATTCCTTACAGTTGCTTAAAGGCTTCAGGATATTTGTGATCAACAATGAACTTCATGTTCTTTCCTAAAAGCTTAGATAGCAGTCGGGCAATCTTAGAGAAATCCATGATATATCTTCGATAAAATCCAACATGCCCGAGAAAAGACCGCAATTGTTTCATGTTGGTTGGTGGCTGGAGTCGTCTGATCACGTCTACCTTGGCAGGATCAACCTCCATTCCTCTTTTGGAGATGACATGCCCCAACACAATGCCCTCTGTCACCATGAAATGACTTTTCTCCCAGGAGAGCACCAGATTGACCTCACAACATCGCTTGAGGAATCGGTCCTGATTCCTAAGACAGGAATCGAAGGAATCACCGTGGACCGAGAAGTCATCCATGAAGACTTCCAGGAATTCGCCGACCATTTCGGCGAATATAACAATCATACACCTTTGAAAAGTACCGGGAGCATTGCATAATCCAAAGGGCATGCGCCTGAAAGCATAGGTACCAAAGGGGCATGTAAACGTGGTCTTCTCCTTTTCCTCAGGAGTTATGGCTACTTGATTATAGCCTGAGAACCTGTCCAAAAAGCATAAGAATTCTTTCCCCGCTAATCTCTCTAAGATCTGATCAATGAATGGTAGGGGGAAGTGATCCTTCTTCATCGCAGCATTCAGGCGTCTGTAATCCACATAGACGTGCCACGACGTGGGTACTCATGTCACGATCTCCTCTCTGTCTTCATTGGCAGTCGTCTGATTTCCCAACTTTTTTAGGACAACATGGATTGGGGCCACCCATTTGGAGTCGGAGATGGGATAAATAAAATCCGCATCGCACCATTTCTCTATCTCCTTCTTCACTACCTCTAGTAGATTTGGATTCAACCGACGTTAGAATTTACGAGAGGGTTTAGCCTCATTCTCCAAGTATATATGGTGCGAACACAGAGCAATATTTATCCCGTGGAGACCGAAAATGCTCTAGCCTATCGCCTTGTGGTTTCTCTCCAAAATCTCTAGCAAGCGAGATTCCTGCTCCTCGGTCAATTGCGAGCTGATGATGACCGGATACTTCTTCTCTTATCCCGTAAGGAAGGAATACTTAAGTGTTGTGGGTAAAGGTTTGAGCTCAGGTAATGTGTGATCATCAAGGAAGTCTAGCTCAATCGAATCTGGCTCTGTGCTGGTAGTGGCTGGATCTGTCCTTGAAATTGCTTCCACCAATTCATTCAGATCTAAAGTCACATCGTCAAAGGTCTCCAAGCAATCGGCAAAAGCCACGTCCGACTCGTCATCCTCATCTTTTGATTGTCCTAAAGAGGGAAGGATTGACAGGCCCAGCTGGGCCTCTAAGTCATCGAAAACGTAGGGGGATGCATATTCTAGGCTGCACTCGTTTCTAAGGACCTCACAAACTGACTCATGCACAAGATATTCTCTGGAAGATAGGGACTCATCGATGTTAGCTGGGTTCTGTCTCCATGGCCCAACACTGTCTACATGAATGCAATCTGCTTTGATGAAGAGTACTCGGTGCTGGATTCTGAATCCGGTCTCTGCCATATGGTCTGCCTCATCTTAAGTTCCTCGTCTCCGCTTGGAGTTTAGAACTGGATTTTCTCAATCTTATAATCAAATTAGGCCCCTGCTTTTCTGAGGAAGGACCTTCTTAATATGATATGAGAATCTCTCCAATTGCGAGTGGTCTCCATATCGGGGATTGTAAAGTCCACCATGTACTCCTGACCCTCGACTTTTATGACAACGTTCCTCAATTCTCCCTGTGACCTCTTGGTTGATTTATCTGCAAACTAAAGTATGCCTCTGGATTTCCTAAGAGGTCCGAGATTAAGCCACTCATAGAGGGCTGTAGGCATTAATTTAAATGAGGATCCGTTGTCAAGGAGAGTGCGTGCAAACGTAGTGTCATCGACATAACTCACCACATAATGTGCACCCATGTCTCTTCATTTTCTCGAAAACGAATTCTTTATTATGCAAGTAGTGGCTACTAACAGAACGTGTTTCTCAACACGGCTTTTGGTCTTCCTGTTGATCCTAGTAGGTGTGCATCTCACCTTAAGGTATTTCTGAAATGCAGGTGTCATCTCCACATACTTGTCAAAAGGGATTGTGACCTTGATGTGTTTATTGCAAAACTCTGCCATCTCAGGGTCATCTTTTTGTATTTTTTTGGTTTTCTTCTTTCCACTCTTAAGAGCTCGGGGGAAAGGGATTATTGATGCCAACAGATTCTGAAACTGAAAGATTTTCATTTAAATTAGGAACTGAGTTTTGTACATGACTCCAAAACTGACTATGCGTTCTCCGTGACTGCTGGGACATCCTCCTCAGATGGAGGTGTGGGCTCTTCATCGGTCTCGCCGGCCTCACTGCTGGTGCGATTCTCCTGCTTCTTTGAGGACTCAGAAGTCCTCTTCTTCTGCCGGTGGTGGTGGTGGTGCTGCTCCTCTTCCTCCAAGCTCTCCTCAGGTAGAGACTTGGTGGCATGTTCCTCCGGTGCCCGTGCCCGATCAGGTACGATCACGGTCCTTCTACTCCTGAGGGATATATGATTGACATTATCGTACGAAAGGATCTTATGCTTAGATAAAGAGTTATCTGAATAGTATACCTGATCTTGTGGTCGGTTATGGCCTTGATTCAAGCTATTCTGTTGGCCTGAACCTGGGCAGAAATTGGGGTCTTTGCACCATATGCTGGTCCTAGGTACGGGAGACACGATTCAAATCGGTTCTCATATCCAGATAGTCATTCTGAATCTGTTGGACCCTATCAGTCAGGGTCTTGATCGCGAAGGTGAGGGACTCCAATTCACTAGTGGGGTGGGCTGGTTGGTGCTGACTTGAGGATGAGTTCTTGTATTGGCCCTGCTGGCCATGCCGGTAATGCTGCTGGTGATGAGAAGGTGGAGGGCCCAGCTGGCCTGAGTGGAACGTGCACTGCTGCTGCTGGTGCTGTTGAGGCTGGTACCCTTGTCCGGGCCAGGACTGTATGAAGCACGGTGCAGGAACGGAGCTGTTTTCCTTGTAAGCTAGGGAAGGTCGGTGTGGCTGACCGTTCCCTATACCCGACTGTCTGCCGACGGGGTCATGGCTGTACCACAGCCCGTTGATCTCGAACACCTGTAGAGGCTCCTCATATCCTGTCTCCACTTGTGGGGGTGCGTGCTGGTCCTGCTGAGTGTATGTCTGCTCCTCTACCCAGCTACTCTGAGGCCCCGGTGCCTGTTCCTGTACAAGATGAACTCGATGTACAGGTACAGGTGGTGCAGAAGGGGCAGGTAGCCGAATCTTGGCTACCTTCTCAGTCAGTTGCTCCACTTGTTTTGGCAATCGCGAGAGTGCCTCAAGGTCAGTGACCCTCTTGTGAATTTTCTCGACCATGGTTAACTTGTCAGCTATTATCCCCATGCTGGGGATGAGGTCGTCCGTCAGATCCACTATAGTCCTCCTAGTTGTCTTGTTGGATAGGCTTGAAGGAGACAACTGATAGGCCCTGGTGGCCTGAGATCTTCCTGTTTCTGCCATCTGCTCTAGGATCTTCCATACAACATCTTCATTTTTGTTCAGATAGCTTACCTCACATGCAACACTCACTAACCCCTGCATCTCTGGGGTCATGCCACAGAACAAGGTCTGGACTAAGATCGCTTTTGTAATGCCGTGGCAAGGGCATTTCTATGTTAAGTCATTAAATCGATCCTAGGCTTCATGGAATGGTTCATTGGATCCCTGGGAGAAACTAGCGATCTTAGTTCTCATCTGATTAGTCCTACTGAGTGGGTAGAACTTCTTCAGGAATAGGTCCTTGAACTGCATCCAGGTCGTACATCTCACCCCGAGATTCTTCAACCAATGTGCGACCTTATCTCCTAAGGCAAACGGGGTGGCCTTCAGCTTGATGTAATCTTTCCCAACCCTAGGGTGACTAAGGTAGTTGCAAACCAGCTCGAAGTCTCTATGGAAGGCATACATCTCTTCATTGGCATTTCCATTGAACTTCGACAACAAGCTCAAAAAGTGAGGTTTCAGCTCGAACGCTTCAGGGGGGACCTCAGGTACTAGCCAACTATGTATTTCATTTTCTGCAGGATTGTAGGTGTCTACCATCGGTCGGTCAATTCCTTCAGCCTCGATCACCTGTCCCATTCTTGCCATCAATTCTGCATTTAGCTACTCGGCCCTAGCTAGTCGAGTCAGGATTTGGATCATTGGGTACTCTCTGTGTTCCTCGTCGCCAGGATTTTTCTTCGGTATTTTTTCCTCTTTTCCTGGGTAAAGAAGATGATCTTGGTTAGAGGACATATGAAGGAAGGGGTTCTTACCGAGGCGATGGCCTTCCTCGGTGAGATCAGAGGAGAGAAAAGGGTTGGTTTGAGAGTAACCACCCTGGGTTTGAGGGATCCAGAACTCAAGAGGGTCAAGAGCTCTGGTTGGTCCAAGTTGCGCTTGGATCAGTGAAGATGAGCTTTGTGGGAGGCTCAAAGAAAGATTGGCGAATAGGGAGTAGATGTCCCCCCAGTCAGTCATCTTGGATGGCGAGAAGAAGAATTGAGAGTTCTAAGTGTAAGATAGGATTTTACTCCTACCTAAAGCAAGCAATTTAATCGAAACCCTGTATTTTCACACTCAACACGATGAAGGACTCGAAACCGAGTCCAATTAATCTGGTTGATTTTAAGTGTGAGTTTATCAGACAGATGGAAATAGTTACGTGGCCTAGAGGGGAGTCGGCTAAAAGCCGGATGCGTCTCCCCTGTTTAACCTATCACCTTAGATACTGATACCCTTCCTTTCTTCGCTCCTATCCCCAGCCGAAAGTTCAAGGACCTGCCCCCTATTTACCTATAGAGTAGGCGGAGGCTGACAAGGCTGTAACTTCGGCCCTATTTACCTGTCGGAGTAGGCAGAGGCTACTAGAAACTTGTCGCGGTGCACTGCAATTTCGCCCCTATCTACCTACCGGAGTAGGCGGAGGCTAATTGGCACTGATCAGTTGAACCCAAAGCTAAGTCGTTGATATTTGCTCGAATCGGGGTACACGATATGGAAAGCGGGGATTTGTGGCCTTGCCCTAGAGTGATCACACACTCTAGTACCCTCACTCAACCTGAAAACAAGGTCAGGGTTAATTTCCCGCAAGCAGAATTTCTGATTTTATTGATTTTTTGGTCAATTTTATTTAGCAGTCTCGGTTTTAATTTAGGTTATCACTGATTTAGTCCAACACAAAACACGCCTATCGTCCAGTCCCAATTTCCTTTTTTCCTAAGTTTGAAAAACCAAGAGAAAGGAATCGAGAAAACTCGGTGCACGATAGAATAATGATGGTATGCCTAGTTGAGAAGACTTACAGTGGTCCCTTTGCTTTTATGTAGGATGCAGAATAGAATTGTAAACTTTACACTACATTCAAATGCAGACGATAAAATCCGCTCCTAGACAGGCAGTTCTATTAGCAAGTGAAGCACATATTAAATTTGACTAGATCTACGGTCTAAGTGCGTCTTTTATGTGTGAAGTGTGGTCCTAGAATATTATGAGCACAAGCAAGTCCTAAAGTGGCTCTAAGAGCCGCAAGTGCAAGCCTAATCTAAAAAGCAATCCACACAACACACGGGGACACGTTTCCACTATTTTTACATGCGCGAGAACTCAAACGGGAACCGCTGGAAAAGAAGCAAAAAATAATGAAAAATGACAAAAATACAAGTCCTTACAATCACTCAAAATATTCAAATGCAAGCTCCTCGAAGCACCTTCAACTCCAGGTGTTCCTCGTACAAAAACAAATTGAGGTCAGATAAAGGATGACACAAAATACTCAAAAATAAATGACAGAAAAAAATTAACATGAAAGTTGGGAATCAGACTACCCGGGGATGGAAAATCAAACATTCAAAATTCTCTAGAAATTAACCTAAGCCGTGCCTCCCAGGCAACGGTGCCATTTTGACGATGCTAAGACTACACTTGTTAATTCAATCAAATTAATGGTCAAATTAATAGTTAGATTCATTGCAGTTGGGTAATCAAGGTTTCGTCAAAAATACCACTTCAATTAATATTCAATTAAATGTGAGCGGAAGATTTATTTTACTTGGGCAAGCCCAAGGTCGAACTCAGGGAGGCAGTAGTCTCCTTAGATGAATTTTTAAGGGAATTTAGATATTATATTTTCATAAGAATATTTTTGAATTTTTTTATGCAATTTAAAAGAAAGACAATACAATTTCAAGCCAAATTTTAAGGTTAAATTTGAAAGATGTTCAGATGAAGTCCAACAATTATGAAACTTGGCCAGAATATAAAATGTAATGAAATTAAGCTACACTATTTTTTTGGAATTTTCTGACACTTTACTAATTTACTACGAATTAAAAATGAACGAAGGGTGATTTTCGCAATTTTAATTTTAATAAATACCAAACGTCAATATTTTTCAGAAACTAAATTATCCTAGATAGGTCTATGTCAGAGATATCTAGAGTTTGGATTCTTATAAATACTAAGTGATGAATTAATTAAAAATAAATTACACAAATCACCAATTAGTTTATTGCGACCTAGATATGCGTGCGAATGATACTATTTTTGGGTACTACGTAGAAATACTTAGACTCTACCAACTGTGATTTTTTTGGTGATTTTTGGAGCAATAATTAATTTAATAAGTAATTAACAATATGCAATGAACAAAATATGCTAATTTCCACCAAAATAATTATATTAAATATAATATTGCATAAAAATTCAACAAGCATTAACAAAGATAAAGCAGAAAATATTCTACAAGATGCAATTTTTGAAATTTAAAAATGAGGCTAAATGAATGCCTACCTAGACATGCAAACACAGGGATATGGATGCAATACAGAAATAAAATTGCTTAAAAAAATATGTTGACAAGGACTCAAGTGTAACTACCAGGACTATCCAAGGCAAATGTGTAATTTTCCCATAGTTGATGTGCTCTCCACGTGACCTCCAGTGGGCAGGGCTTCTGCGCGATTATGGGAAGGTCCGAGGCTTTTCATGCAATTTTCTCCACGAGGGCACCTGCTTGAAGAGGTCCCAACGATTGAATCACACAAAGGGGGAGGGTTCTTGCAAATTTCCCACCCCACGTGCTTTGCACGTGCGGAGGAAAAAATGAAGCGGCAGATGCGCCCTCACTGGGGCAGGTTGTCGACGCTCTCCCGTAGCGAGGGGATGGCGGAGGTGCTCGGGCACTCGGCGTGGGCAGTGCGCTGCAGGTCGGTGCTCGGACGGACTGAAGGAGACTAGCGGCCAGAGGGCTGGCGGCTGTCCCTGGTGGGGCGGCTGGAGTGGCCTTCGTCAAAGTCTTGAGCGCAGAGAATGCTGCGTGGATCGTCGAAGGTGTGGCCGATGTGAAGGGCTGCTGGAGCGGCCTGAAGGCGGAGGGGAGGTCGTTGGTCACTAGAAGGGCCGCATGCCTGGGAGCTGGTGACCTCGCACGGAGGTGTCTCCGTGTAGAGTTTGCGTGGCGCAAAGAGGTTGTTGTTGCTGCGGTGGAGGAGGGTGATATGGTGTTGCGCAGCCAGCGGTGAAGGCCGCAAGTGGCTGCGGATGCAAGGGGGGCGGCACCACTGCAACCTCTATGTTTGTGTCTGTGTTTGTGTGTGTATGTGTCTATTTTTGTCTATGTGTGTGTCTATGTGTGTCTATGTGTATGCGTCTGTGTATCTGTGTCTATGTGTCTTTGTGTCTATGTGTGTGTGTGTGTGTATGCATGTCTGTGTGTGTATGTATTTGTGTTTTTCTGTGTGTTTGTTTGTATGTCTCTCTCTCTCTATGTGTGTGTGTATGTGTGCATGTGCGTGTGTCTGTGTGTCTGTGTACATGTGTCTATATGTGTATGTGTGTATGTATCTGTGTATCTATGTCGGTGTGTCATTGTGTGTGTGTGTATGTTTGCGTATTTGTGTTTTTCTGTGTTTGTTTGTATGTCGGTGTGTGAATGTGTGTGCATGTGTTCGTGTGTGCCCGTATGCGCGTGAGCGCGCACGCGAGCTTGTGCATGCGTACGTGTGTTTGTGTGCGTTTGTGTGTGTGTGTTTGTGTTTGTGTGTGTGTGTGGTCTGTGTGTGTACGTGTATGTGTGTCTGTGCATGTCTTTATGTCTAGGTGTGTCTGTGTTTCTAGTTGTGTGTGTGTATGTCCATGTGTGTGTCTGCGTATTTCTGTGTATGTGTCTACGTGTGTGTGTCTATGTGTGTGCGTGCACGTGTGTGTGTGTGTGTGTTTGTGTCTATGTGCGTGTGTGTCTGTGTCCGTGTGCATGTGTGTCTGTGTGTGTGTGTCTGTGTGTGTGTCTTTTTGCTTGGGTGTGTCTGTGTTTCTCTGTTTATGTGTGTGTGTCTATGTGTGTGTCTACATGTGTGTTTGTATCTATGTGTGTGTGTCTATCTGTGTGTATGCATGTGTGTGTATGTGTATGTTACATGTTTGTGTGTGTATGTGTGTGTCCGTGTTCGTGTTCGTGTGTGTCGGTATAAGTGTGTGTGTGTGCGTGTGTGCATATGTGTGTTTGTCTGTATGTGTGTCTGTGTGTATCTGTGTGTGTAACTATATGTGTGTATGTGTGTGCCTTTGTGTCTTGGTGTGTCTGTGTTTCTGTGCGTGTGCGTGCGTGTGTGTGTGTATCTACATGTGTATATGTATCTGTGTTTGTGTGTTATGTGTTTGTGTGTGTGTTTGTGTGTTTGTTTGTTTGTGTATGTATTTATGTGTTTGTGTGTGTACGTCTATGCCGGTGTCTTGTGTATCTGTATGTCTGTGTGTGTCCATGTGTCCGTGTGCGTGTCTCTGTGTGTATGTGTCTGTGTGTGTCTGTGTGTGTGTGTTTGTTTGTTTGTCTGTGTATGTGTGCGTGTGTATCTGTGTGTTTGTGCGTATATGTCTATGTCAACGTCTGTATCTGTATGTCTCTGTGTGTCGGTGTGTCTATGTGTGTTTTTTGTTTGTGTATTTGTATGTATGTGTGTGTGTGTGTTTCTATGTGTGTATGTATGCATGTCTATGTATGTGTGTGTGTGTTCGCGTGCACACGTGTGTGCGTGTATGTGTGCGCATGTGTGTGTGGGTTTTGAGATACATGTGAGGTATCACTTGGTTTTGTCTTGAGTTTGGGAGAAGTAAGGATGGAGTAGTTGGCTTTGTTGATGCCAACTATGCAGGAGACCGTGACGAGAAGATCCACGACATGTTATATATTAACTTTTGGCAAATGTGCAGTTTCATGGAAGGTAATATTGCAGCACGCAGTGGTCTTATCTACTACGAAGTCCAAGTATATGGCAGCAATCGAAGGAATCAAAAAAGAAATTTGGTTGAGAGTATTATTCGATGAGCGTAGTCTCGGTCAGAAGACAATCATCATCTATTGTAATCGTCAACTTCTATTTATTTGACGAATGTTCAGATGCATCATGAAAGAACAAATCATATCGATATCCTTTGCCACTTCATCAGAGACATAGTCAGAAGGCCACATTCGAATGAAAAAAGATCACCCCTGTAGACAATCCAACGAGCATGATGACGAAGAAGTGCCACTAACAAAATTTACGATCTGCATGAACTTGGTTGGTTTTTTTAGGACATAAAGGCCATGTTTGACAAAGAGATAGTTCTCACACAACATTACAGGTGGTGCTTAAGTCAAGGTGGAGATTTGTTGAAATATGCCTTGAAACACCGATCTATTTACGATACAAATACTTTTCGTAAATGATTAAGATTTATTTATCGATTAACCCTATATATATGTATTGCAGGGTTAAGGCGTGGGTCATCAGAGAGTCATTCCGATAGGATTAGTGCATCCTAGGGTTCTTGTATGTGTACTCTTATTTTCTCTCATAGTGGAACCACTCTTTGTCCATATTTTTTTCCCACTTATCCGGTGGGATTTTTCCATGTAAAATCGTGTGTGTTCTTTGTGGGTGATTGCTTGTGGCTAATTGCGTGTTTGGATCATCGTCGACAACAGGAGTTAAAGAATTGCTCTTATTAGAAAATAATTTTCAATTGTACGCATTGAGATTATAACATGAAAAGAGATCATTGCAATTTATTTGGACATGACAAGATTTGACTTATAGTTTAAATGGATAATAGTAATGAAAGCAATATTTTTTGACGTTTAATTAAATAGTTCAATTGTGTAAAGCTTGTGCTCTATAATTATGGATATATGAAATTATCATTGAAGTATAAGTTCTGGAAACTTTTATATTTTAAAATAATAACTTTTGCTACTTGTAGTTCATTTAGGCATAACGGGCTTTGACTTATAAATGGAATTAATATTTTCAAACTTGGTCATTTACAAAATATAAATACCAAAAAAATAGACACTGAATTACGATCAAATGTGGAGAAACCCAACATGCAAAAAGGAAAAAAATCGACGTTATTAATCAATGCAACTTTTTGTTTTTAGAAATGATTTGACGAACAAAACGCACACATACACCAATAACTGCATGTCTTTGAAATAACTAAAACGAACTGATATCATACATTTGCAGTGAAATTATGGGTTTGAATCATAATTTTCAGACGAGTGAAGACATTTATGCGATTGATCTCCGTTACCTTCCATAGGCTTATATTTTAATCCCCAGAGTCGTGTCTTATTATACTAGTCAACATTCAATAGAACGTTCCGAAGATAAGTTGCAGCTTTTTGGAATATGACCAATAAATACTAACACAATATCAACAAGCAGAGGAGTTTCTTTTGAAAGGTAAGTGAGTATATTGAAGTGAAAATCAGATTACAATACAGGTGTAGTAATTATCCTCTCGCAAAAACCCCAAAAGAGGGAGAGGGAGATGTTAAGAAAAGAGAAGGAAATACAAAAAACTTTAACCCCCAACAGTGGGAGCCAGTAAAAAATCAGTTGAGGTTGAATTTGAGGTCGTCCAAGATCCGATTCGCAGTTACCCTTGGGGGTGTAGTTGAGCATGGTGGCGGTTGAGCTCCCACCAGATCCACCAAGTAGAGGTCGTGATAGCAGTTCTCAATCTTAGGGCCAGGTCGGCGTCTTGGCTATGTATCAGCTTGATCCAGCCCAGGGCCTCCAAGTTAGTAGAGCCTGCATGTAAGATTGGCAGATGGAGAGCCGAGGAAATTAGGTCCCAGGTTTCCCTGGAGTAGGGGCACTCTTAGAAGAGGTGATCTCTTGATTCACTAAGGTGGTCACACAGCATGCAGTTGCCATCCACGCATAAACCCATCTTTAGAAGCTTATCCCGAGTGGGCTGCCTATTACGGGCCGCTCGAAACATGCAACATTTATGCTTTGGGGCCGCCTTGGAGGCCCTGACTTCCTTCCAATAAATGAAGTTTAGGCCTCTAGATCTAACAAGATCAAAACACGAGCGGAAGGAGAAACCTGGCGGAGAAGGAGTCCAAGTGTATGTTGTGCCCAGCCGCGGAAGAGCCGGCGCGATGATGTCTCTATTCCTCAATAGGACCTTCCAAAGTAAAGAAGCATTTGGCGGGATAGGCATGTCCCAAAAGGACTCTGCCCGAAGGTATTTGGCGTGAAGGTAATCTGCCCAGATGGAGGCCTCCGCCGATAGGAACCTCCAAACCCAGGCGACATTCGAGGCTTTAGCAAGATCCCCCACGGACCTGATACCAAGGCCGCCTTCATCTTTAGGAAGACAGGCATCCTTCCAGGCAATGTCGTGTCTCTTGTTGTCCCACAAGAAGTCAGCACAAAGAGAGGATGCCTTTGAGATGGTCGAGGAGGTGAGAATAGTGCAATCAGTCCAAGAGAGCAAAATACCAGCAATGACGGAGTTAAGAAGTTCAACTCGTCCCGCCATAGAGAGAATACACGCCTTCCAGCCGCAGAGCCGGCTGCGGACCTTGTCCACAAGTACCTTCCCCACCAAAGAACAACCAAATTTATGAGAAAGAAGAATTCTTCATGTCGTGAGTGCCCAAATCTGCCGCAGCTTGTGGAGCTTTGGACCGAGCATCAGACAGCCAGAGGGCCCCAGTAGAGAAGTAACTGCTGTTCACAAAGGCGGTAGCAGCAGCTGAGGCCACCCATCCCGTCGCTGAAGCTGCGGCCTTGTTCTCTCCAGGGGTGCCTGTGAATTCATTTGCTTGGGAGGAATGCTGAAATATGATGTGATAAAATGGACGTTCTTAGATGAATCACATTATTAGATTATTTTGGCAGAACACAAGTGTGAAACAGTTAAGCCTATTCACTCAACAGTTCTAGCCTGAGAACGATTTTATAGCATGCTCAAATCTAGTACTCAAGATGTAATTATCAAACTAAGCATGAAGTAGTAAATCCGGTTACCAAATGCAGAAAACACATCGCCGTTGCAAGCATCATATGGACAGATCATGCGAAGTACACGAGATCGGAAGGAGCAAGAAAACTCTTCCAACATCATCTTCACATGATTTTGTAGGATTGTGTGCTTTATCATTCTTACTGTGTTGCATGTCTATCGGTGTCCAATAATCAAACAACCTTGTCTACATCGTTTATTTTGGAGGGTAGGAACTGCGTACCTTGACTTGTTTGTCACTATAATATAAATTTTCTACTAGGTTGTGTTAGGGACTTGAAATAAGCGAGCATTAGACAGCCTCAAAATAACATTTATGGCTCTCAAACATCTTGATGATCTGAAGGGCTTGATCATGGATTTAGAAGTCATACATATACATATACATATACATATACCTACATACATTCAAACATATATGGGACCTTTCAAATGAGATGGGTCTTTCCTGAGATTTTAAAAGCCACTATCAATTTAGTAGAAACTCTATAACAATTTTGTAAAAGTATAAACTGCACACTATAAAAAAATAATTTTGTAAAATATAGCATCCATATTTAAATTAACATTTTTTGTCTAATATAATAATAATTTCAAAATTATATTTCAGTATACATGTTATATCAATATTTGTTATTAAATATATGAAATAAGAAATTGTAAAATTCATGGAAAAGATCCCTAAATAGATCGTGGCTTACCATAGATATGGTGAGACTCCACCTCATTTGAAGTTTCTCCTATATATATAGGGTAGAATGGGGCTGCCCCCATGGGGGGAGCCAACTTGGCTCCCCCACCCCATTTCTCCTGATTTTTTTATTTTTATTTTTTTTGAAAATTTCTTCCGTGAATTTTCATCAATATATCCCTATATTATGCCATTAAAATTTCATATGAAACAGAGACTCCTACAGCCTCCATCCAGACGGGGTCGTTTTTAGCAATTCTGTTACCGTTAAAAAATGATTGTTTGGATGGAGGTCGTAGGACTCTCTGTTTCACACGAAATTCTAATGACATAATATAGAGATATAGTGATGAAATTCCATGGAAAAAATTTTCGAAAAAAATAAAAAAATCGGGCGAAATGGGACGGGGGGAGCCAAGTTAGCTCCCCCACAAGGGGCAGCCCTATATATATATATATATATATATATATATATATATATATATATATATATATATATAGGGCGCACTTCAAATGAGGTGGGGTCCCACCGATATTGTGGTGAGCCATCGAGCAGATTCGTCAGATCTCAATCTAACGGTTGCATAAAAAACCTCATCCAAAAGGGCATTTTCGTCAAATTGATTTCATTAATTTCGAGTTTCATTTATTGATTTCAAATTGCCATTCTAAGCTTTTCTCGATTTGGTATTTTCACAAATACCTTTAATGATTATTTTCCGATTTTGTTTCAAACGATCTGAAATCAATCACAGCTTTGTAAAGTACAACGGGTTTTTGTAAAATATATTTTACTCTTTGTAAAATTTCATTAATGATTTTATTTTTATTACTGTAATTTTATTTTGTAAATGGTTGTATTAGTTTTGTAAAATGTGTACATTCATTTTGTAATTCCAGCGAGTTTTTGTAAGATTATTTTTCCTCTTTGTAAGCTTCAACTTTTTTGTAATTGTGTATGTTTGTTTTATAAAAAATCCGTGAATCTTTATAACTGAATCTCCCTCCTTTGTAAAATTCACGCGTGTTTTCCACTGCATTAAAGTTCAATTGCCATACATGTTTTCAAGTCCTGCAAAATAGAGAAAAACATTGAGATTTGTAAAAAAGGTATATAAATATGCAAATCTGAATATCAGTTAGTAAAATTATTATACGATAATGTAACGGAATCTCTCTCTTTTGTAAGAACCTGCAAAATAATAAAAATGTAAACAAACATCATGATTTGTAAAAAAACAAATCAAAATGTAAATATGAATGTCATATATGTAAAATAACTATATCAGAATGTAAATCCACGCCTCGCCTCCCAATAGGGGAGGGGTACCGTCGTCGTTGTCTTCAACAGTCAAGAGGGAGGAGGCGGGTGGAGATCTCGGCGGCGCTGGTCGCCTGTGGCGATGAGGCGCGAGGTGGTCGGAGAGGGGCACATTGCAAAGGCGGCGGAGCGAGATGATGCGGCCGCACGAAGATGGTTGCGCTGCTGGAGTTGCGCGGAGGCAGTCGACGCTTCGGAGTCGGCAGCGAGGCACCGCGTTGGAGGACGCGCAGGGGAGCGTGGCCCGACGGAGAGCGGACGGGCGGTAGGGGCGCGAGCGAATCACGAGAGAGGATGGAGGGAGTGCCATCGTCAATTAAGAGAGAGAGAGAGAGATAATGAAAATAATACAATGACTTACCATAAAAATAGGATTTATGGTTGTCACATTCTATATTTAGAATGTGATAATGACGAAAATGGGTTTTCAGCCATTAAATTAATTTAGTTAATGTATCATTAATTCCAGCCGTGAGATCCAAAATAGAAGGATGAGATTGAGGGTTCACCACAATATTAGTGAGACCCCGCCTCATTTGAAGTTTCTCCTATATATATATATATATATATATATATATATATATATATATATATGGGGCCTTTAAAATAGGACGTAATCCTTCCTGAGTTCAGGAAGGCCACCTCTTTTTTATATAAAACACGAGCATTTTAGTATAATACTTATACATTTTGTATTATAGGTGCACATTATAAATACAAAGCCTCGTACAAAACTGTGCACTATAATACAAACATTAAAACTGCACATTATAATACAAAACTGTATATGTATTTTACTAAAGTAATCCTACTTTATACAAAAAAGGGGCTGGCCTTACTAAACTTAGGAAGGACTACGTCCTATTTGAAAGAAATCCTATATATATGTGGGTTAAATGGGGTTGCCCCCTGGGGAGCTAGCTTGGCTTTTCCGCGCTATTTCGCTCGGTTTTTTTTATTTTTTTTGAAAATTTCTTCCATGAATATTCATCACTATATCCCTATATTATATTATCCATCTAGACAATCATTTTTTGACGGTAACAGAATTGCTAAAAATGACCCTTCTCGATGGAGGTCGTAGGAGTCTCTGTTTCGCGTGAAATTTGAATGACATAATATAGGGTTATATTGATTGATGAATCCACGATTCATCGCCTTTATTCTTTTATTTTAGCCTCTTTTCCTTAGTCAAATACCTGTAAATAACCACTAATTCCATAGAATTACCATTTTGCATGCATTTGTTAATTATGCATTTTTAACACTTTTTGTATATAAATAAAAGAATAAAGAAGAAAAGAAAAAGAAAAGGATGGATTTATGCAATAAATACAGACTGACCCGAACCCCGAGAGAAGGTCAAGACTTGACCTGATCGACCAGGAATAAAGTAGGGGGAGACAGGGTCGTTTGTCAGAAAAATCAAAAAAAATATATTGTAAATATTTTTGATGTATATTTGTACATAACTTATATTATTTTATTTTGTACATAATTTGACCTCAAACTAATTATTTTTGTAAATAAAAGTTGTAAATAAAAATATGTTGTAAATAATAAAAATATTTATAAAATATCGTATATATTGCAAATAATTACACCAAGAAGAAGCCGCAAAGTAATAATTGAAACATCAATTCCGGCTCCACACAAGCTCAAATTGAACCAAACTCACTTCCATCGTACTATAAATTAAATTATCTTTCAAATGGCTGTGGTTTCGTATTTTTTGGAGTTACGGGTAAAAAGTCGGTTTTCTGGGGTGTATTGTGCAGTTTACCCATATATTTGTTGTATATAATTATTAATATTTATTCTTACATAATGTGTATATCGTAAATATTGTTTTCAATAAAAATAAAAATTAAAAAAACTAAAAAAATAAAAAAATCTTGTATAAAAATTATTTCCTTATTTGCACCTATGTACATTATATTATATGTATATAATATATGTATACCACTAACTTCCTTAAATAAAAACCATCAAAAAAAATTTAATTATCTAACATTAATTAATTAATTTAATTTAATTCCGAATTTTGTATTTAATTATTTGATTTTATTTGATTTATTTGATTTTATAACATGCCATATATATTAGATTTGATTTCATACCTTTAATGGCCACCATTAAGGTGGCCAATTAATTTCCAATTTATTTATTTATTTAATTTATTTATTTCGAATTTCGTAATTAATTATTTAAATAATTTATTAATTTAATTATTTTATTAATCAACCCAATAAACACCTTCCTTATTTGTAGATTTTTTCCATTTTTGACGTTCGTCTTCTTTTTAATGGGCTCCTCCTCCCTCATTTCTTCTTTGATCAATCTTTGGAGAGAGGAGCCCGATCTCCGAGAGTTTCTTGTTGCAGAAGGTTGCCCAACCTCCGATCCAATCGGTGACAGCGATTTGCGCTTCGTCGAGGCCATCACGGTGCGTCCGATCCCAAGGTGAGATCCCAACTTTAGTTCCTGTTATCTTTCGTAGGTAATAGTAGTTCTAATTTTTTCTCCTAGTTTATTAGTTGTTAGATCTTTAAAAATCACCAAAATTTTCACCACCTATTTCCGCCTCCGAAATCGATTTTTCATATCATCTCACAATCTCCACGCTTCACGTTCTATCTCACGCAATCCTCCACCTTCGGTCACGCACGGTGACCGAAGTCTTCGATCTCTCTCCCATCTCGTCAAGATCCATTCATTCACGATTCCTATATTTGTGCAGAAATAAAAAAATAATAATAAAATGCATAGTTGTTTTTCTATCTAACAATTTGTTTTGCAGGAAAAACAAAAAAAAAGATATTTCTATCTCTAATCCTCATTTTTGCAGGAAAATCAAAATAAAAAAAACAAATATAAAAAAATAAAAAATCCTTTCCCTCTTTCTATTTCTCTTTACATTTCCTTTTTAAAAAAATATATACATTTTTGTTTCTAACCTTTTTTTGCAGGAAAATACAAATAAAAAAACTTTCTTTTATTATATCTGTTTACAATAAAAACAAAAAAATAATAAAAAAAGAGCAAGCGACAGGCGCGGGTCGTCACCCTCGCACCTCCCCTCCAGGACAGCACCCCCTCCGTGCCTGGCGCTCCAGCGGCGCCGCTACCACGGCGGAACCGCGCCTGCCTCCTGGGGCTCCTCCCTCCTCATCAACCCCCGCCGGCGGCCTCCGAGCTCGCGAGCCGGCCGCCCATCCACCTCGAACTCCTCCGCGCGAGGCTGTCGCACCTCCAGCACCCGCGCGTAGGCGCCCAACCGCCCGCGTGAACTCCACCTTCACAGCCGGCCCACACCTCCACGCGCCGGCCCCACGCCTGGCGTCCCCTTCGCCCAGGCCACACAGCCAACTCCCAGCGCTTCCTCCGCGCCGCTCTGAAGCCCGTCAGCCTCCTCTCCTCCGCCACTGTGCGCCCAGGCCTACCACAGCGCAGACCCCCAGCCGCGGCCTCCTCCATCCCTTCCGCAGGACACCCCCCACGCGACCTCTTCTCGTGGGCCGCCCTCCATCGGCCGCCGCAACCCCACAGGCAACCGTGCACCTCTCACTGCCGGTGCCGCCGCCTTCGCCATCCCGCGCGAGCCCCCTCCGTGCGCCAGATCTGGTGCGGCGGCGACAACTCCTGTGCCCCTTTTGCTTGTGACGAACAGGAAGAAACCCTCGTGGAGGGGTTTGACTAAAAAAGGGAAAAATTACAAGAAAGCTCCAAGAAGTTTTTAAATTTGCGAAAAGACCCCTGCTTCAGAAGGTCATGTGCTGGGCACATGTTTATTGGGTAACTTGCACGATTTCCCCTTGCATTTTTATCTCTGTTGTTTATTTTTGATGCCAAAACTATAAATAACTGCAACTAAGTCCCTATACTGCAGCACTTGAACTTGTATGCCCTTTTGTGCTCAAATAAATGCTTGCATTGCTTTAAAAATTTGGAGAAAATTCTCACATGTTCCCGCTATAGTTCTTGTCATTGTATAAAATTTTCATAGCATTTTGACTTTATTAGATATTTTTAAAAATTCAAAAACATTTTCTGTAGACTTTTCTGTATATTTTTGGTTATTTTGAAAAATATAAAAAGAGTGTTGCGTGTGCTTTTTACATTTGTGAATACTGTTCTTCTTTTAAAAATAAAAAAAATAAAAATTCGAAAACCACTAAAAAATTAACTCTGAAATTTGACTGCATAAGTTTTTAAATCGTGCTCCTTGTGTTCGACCCTGGTTGCTATACCAGGTAAAAAGAATAGCGAAAGCCGCTTACATTGTTTTCATCGATTTATCATATTTTTTAAGTGGTTTAAAATTTATTTTCTCGTTGACCGAATTGATCGATTAAGGACAACGACATTGTGATTTATTTTTGTTGGGAAACGTGAATGAGATGATCTATTCCATAGCCCTTGGCTCTCTTATATAGGAGAGTAGCCTATGGGTAAATTACATAAAGAGAATAACAAGAAAATAAAATAACAAAGAGATACAATTATTCTATATGCGTCAACACTCCCCCTCAAGATGGAGCATAGATGTCAATCATGCTTAGCTTGGACGCACACTTCTGGAATGGGCCTCTAAGTAATGCCTTGGTGAAAATAATGGCAGTCTGATTCTCTGATGTGACGTGAGATGTAGCAATGAACCCCTTTGGAATCATGTCACGTATGTAGTGACAGTCGACCTCAATGTGCTTGGTCCTCTCATGAAAGGCTGGGTTATTTGCAATGAACAAGGCGGCCTGATTGTCAAACTCCAATATCATAGGAAGAGGTATATCAAGACATAGATCTGCAAGTAAGGATTTCACCCACATCATTTCTGTGCTAGCCTGGGCCATAGCCCTGTATTCGGATTCAGCATTGGATCTAGCTACCACTGTCTGCTTCTTGCTCTTCCACGAAACTATAGCATCTCCAACATAGACTGCAAATCCTGATGTTGACTTCCTGTCCTTGGGGCATCCTGCATAGTCTGCATCCGCACATGCCGTGATAGAGATCTCCTTTCCTTTCTTAAATAGCAAGCCTGCACCTGGAGATGATTTTAAATATCTCAGAATCATGTGTATTGCATCCATATGGGCCTGACGTGGTTGTTCCATGAACTGGCTCACACGACTCACTGCAAATGATATATCAGGTCTAGTGATCGTGACATATAGTAGTTTGCCTACCAGTTCTCTGTACCTTCTCTTATCCACCTCTTCTGTGTCATCATCATACAGCTTCATGCTAGGATCCATTGGTGTCGTAGCAGGTCGACACCCTAGCATACCTGTCTCACTCAGTAGATCTGTAACATACTTCCTCTGTGACATGACTAATCCATATGGATTTCTAGCAAACTCCAACCCCAGAAAATATCTAAGGACTCCCAGGTCCTTGGTGACAAACTCGGTTCCCAGCCTTTCCTTTGCCTGCTTAATGACCTGGTCATCATCACCTGTAATCAAGATATCATCAACATAAACCATGATTACAATGATACCTCTCGCCGTCTTCTGTACAAACAAGGAATGATCAACATTGGAGCGTTTATATCCTTGTTTCTCAAAGAGGTCTGAAAGCTTCTGGAACCATGCTCTGGGGCTCTGCTTAAGGCCATAGATGGCCTTATGTAATCTGCAAACCTTGGAACACTCCCCCTCAACAGCAAAACCTGGTGGCTGTTGCATATAGACTTCCTCCTGCAAGTCTCCATACAGAAATGCATTCTTCACGTCCAGTTGATAGAGTGGCCAGTCTCTAGCAACTGCAACTGATAACAGGATCCGTAGAGTGGAATGACGCGCCACAGGGGAGAACGTGTCAAGGTAATCTACCCCATATGTCTGTGTGAATCCCCGTGCAACTAGGCGTGCCTTGTACCTGTCAATGGAGCCATCTGCATTGTGCTTAACTGTAAACACCCATTTGCAACTCACCGGGCTGACATCTGGAGGTATAGGAACCAAACTCCAGGTTCCTCTAGACTGAAGTGCCGCCATCTCTTCTTCCATTGCTAGCCACCATCTAGCATCCTGCAAAGCATCATGGTGGTTCCGTGGAATTTCTGTAGCTGAAAGTGCCAATGCAAACGTCCTGAAGTCTCCAGATAGCCTCTCAAAAGACACAGCTGCTGATAATGGATATTTGGCACAGCTTCTCTTCGGCTTGCGTAGAGCGATTGGAACATCCAGATCCTCTGTGTTATCACCATGCTCCTGTAATGCATCCTGCTGAGAAATGTCGTCAGATCCATCAACATTAATATTTTCATTACATACCATAGGCGAGCTAGTTGACGGGTCAGGACCATGAGCTGGAGGAGGCCTGCGGGTGTAATGGAATGGTAGCGGGGATACTAGTGATGGCGGTGGTGGTGGCGGTGGTGGTGGCGGTGGCGATGGTGGTGACGGTGGTGTTGTTTGTGGCAATGGTGATGGTGGTGCCATGAATACGGTATCAGGAGATATAGGTGTTGGCTGCATGTTTTCGGATTCTGAAAAATACATAATAGATTCAAAAAATGTAACATCTGCACTGATCATATACCGCCGACACACATGATCAAAACACTTGTACCCCTTTTGAGTTCTGGAGTACCTCACAAAGACGCACTTGACAGCCCTAGGAGAGAGCTTGTCAGTACCAGGAGACAACTGATGGACAAATGCGACTGACCCAAACACACGAGGGGTAAGAATGAACAAATCCTTGTCAGGGTAAATGAGTGAAAAAGGAATCTGTTCATTCAAGACAGACGAAGGCATACGGTTGATAAGGTAACATGTAGTAAGGACTGCATCACCCCAGTAGGAGTACGGAACATGACTCTGAATAAGAAGTGACCTTGTGACATCAAGAAGGTGACGGTGTTTTCTTTCAGCAACCCCATTCTGTTGAGATGTATGAGCACAAGATGTTTGGTGAATAATCCCTTTTGAGGAGTAGTAATTGGCTAGAATGTTGGTGCACAACTCTAAGGCATTATCACTTCTCACAATCTTGACAGAAGTGGAAAAAACATTTTGAATTTCATTAAGAAAGTGGATAATAATGTTTCCTGCTTCAGATTTATTTTTCATTAGAAAGACCCATGATGCTCTAGAGAAATCATCCACAAATACAATATAAAACCTGTGTCCCTGATGATCGGGAACACGACTCGGACCCCAGACATCGACATGAAACAACTCAAACTTGGAGTTACTACTCCGACCTTGACTACTAGGAAAAGACGACCTGTGATGCTTTCCCAACTGACATGCCTCACACTGGATAGGTGTGTGAGAGAGACCATAGGGTAGAACTAGACGCAACTTCTGAAGCGGTAAATGACCAAAGCGCAGATGCCACAGGAGAGGAGATACTTGTCCAGCAGGAGAAGATGTGGTTCCAGCAAATGGGGTCTGGTTCAGACGATAAAGGCCTCCTTGCTCATAGCCATGACCAATCACGTTGCCCGTACGGATGTCCTGAAAAATCAAAGAAGATGGATCAAAAATAGCTCGACAATGGAGATCCTTCGTAATCTGACTAATTGACAACAGATTCATAGAAAAATGCGGTGCATGTAGGACATTCTTGAGCTGCATAGAAGATGTCAATCTAATCTCCCCCTGACCCGTGATAGGGGAGTGCGTGCCATTGGTAATCACTACTGTCCGTCCTGGAGGAATCTGAGTGTATACTGTAAGTAGACTCTGGTCGCCACATAGATGATGTGTAGCGCCCGAGTCCATGATCCACGGCAATGTATCAGATCTACTACTGTGGAGTGCAAGTGTACTACCTGAAGTACTAGTAGAGGCAGAGGCAGAAGCAGCAGCATCAGTATGACTCTCTGTAGTCGGTGCTGGACCGGATGGTGGGATAATGCCCCTGAGGCAGGCAACTAGATCATCAAATCGTTGATCCAGTGTAGCAGCAGATGGGGGCTCTATCTGCTCAGTGGCTCATGCAGATGCAGGGAATCCATGCTTCGAGTAGCATGTGTCTTCAGTATGTCCGACTCGGTGACAATATGAGCATGTTGGCCTAGTGCGGCCACCCCTTCCACGAGGAGTACGTCCACGGCCCTGGTGATGAAAACCGCGGCCTCTGTTGGCCGCCATAGCTGAGGGATTCTGACTCGCAGCTGCTGAAGGCACTGTGATCCTACTCAATATGTGAAAAGCTTCCTCCATGGGAGGAATAGTCGAGTCCGCCAAAATCTGTGAACGTGCTGCCTCATACTCTGGATCAAGTGCAGCGAGAAACACACCCACCATCGTCGCATTCCTGTATGTCTTCTGCTGTTCTGGCGTGGCGGTAAGAGGCATGAAGCTATAAAGCTTCTCGAACATCCCTCTCAATGATGTATAGAGAGAATGTAAAGGACGGCCGTTCTGCTTTATTGTGAATATATCATGTTGTAGTTGCAGGATCTTCGTCTCGTTCTTCGCCTGAGAATATGTCGCTGCCAGGATATCCCACATGTCTTTAGCTGTGGGTTGATGTAGAATGTCATTGGCGATTTCAATAGCCAATGTGCCAGATAGCCACACCTTGGCATATGCATCATCGGCCTCCCATGAGGCATGAACTCCAGTCTTCTCTGCAGGCTCGGGCTCGGTAAGAATGTGCTTCTTACCTGTAGACTTCATCATACTCATGAACTGCATTGCCCACAGTTCATAGTTCGTACCATCCATCTTGACAATGGGCGCTGGACCACGAAATGCGCCAATAGACGGGATATCTGCCTTGCTTTCTGACATACTGGAGACGGAAGACTGGCGCGAATGACAAGAGATAATCTTTGTCTACAATGACATAGACGGGATTAGTTGCATGTGTAGACCTCAAGCAACTATCCCCATGAATTTGCGTGTGCTACGATCCGCACGCCCACAGTATGCACACGCGGTATGTAGCCTTCACGCGCAGGTGCACAGGAGATGACGCGCGTTTGGAGATGACGCGCGCAGGTGCAAGAAGCACGCGCGTAGGCAACTGGAGGTGCACAGGTGTGCACTAGAACCTACCCAGGCGCAGGTGATGTACTGGCTTGCTTCCTGTTGCAGGCGCTATCTCGTGCCTTAGCGCACGCTGTCGCACGGCGCGCAGATGCGCTGAAGAGAGCACGCTGTAGTGCGCGTAGGAGTGCGCACAGGAGCGCAGAGAAGATGCGTGAGAGGCGCGCTAGGCACGAGAGGCGCTAGGCACGAGAGGCGCTAAGCGCGAGAGGCGTTGTGCGCGAGAGGCGCTAGGCGCTAGGTGCGAGATGCGCGAGAGGCGCGCTAGGCGCAAGAGGCGCTAAGCGCGAGAGGCGCAAGACGCGCGCGATGCGCGAGGCGCGCAGGAGCACCGCAGATCGGAGAAGGAGACCTCCGATCGGCTGAGGTTGGCGGCGCCGAGAGAGAGAGAGAGGGAGAGAAGAGAGGCCGGCGGGTGGGGTAAGGTAGGGTTAGGGTTTCGAGAACTCCGGTCTAGTACCGTCGCTCTGATACCATGTTGGGAAACATGAATGAGATGATCTATTCCATAGCCCTAGGCTCTCTTATATAGGAGAGTACCCTATGGGTAAATTACATAAAGAGAATAACAAGAAAATAAAATAGCAAAGAGATACAATTATTCTATATGCGTCAACAATTTTCTACCTTAGTCGCGTCGGATTTCGTGTCATCAGAATGGCGCCGTTGCCAGGGAGCACGGCTTTGTAGTCATTTTTCTATTTGTCTCTCTATATTATAATTGTTTTCTGGCATTCTCTCTCTGATTTTTGTGCGCGGTACTGCTTGGACTACTTGGAGTTTACTTTTTGAGGATCCGCACAGGAGGAAGAGAAGAGAATTGAAGAAGAAATTTTTTTTGAGAGAACAATATTTGTTTTGTAATAATTTAGGACTTTTGAACTGTTGACACTTGAACTATTATCCGGGGTCTGTTTTGCCAAGTGCCGGTGCACTTGGGGGACCTAACCGTTGTTTTTCGCCTGTTTTGTTTTCTCGTATTTTATTTTTTTCACGCAGGATTTGAGCCCCTAGCCTTAGGATTTTTGCTTGACCGTGACGCAATAAATAGGATCCAAATACCTTAATAACATTGCCTGTACCTATAGCTCGGTAATTGGACCAAGAATAAAAATCTAAAAAAAATAGTCGATCCACTACCTTCGAGCCTACACGCCGCGAGCCCACCCTGCTAAGCGCTGCTCCTGAACTCGATTTGTCGAGAGGAGGAGGGGTGGGCCTAGACCGGACTCTTGGATTGGAGACTAGTGGTCGACTAGACGTTCTTTCGAGTAGAACTGCTTGCTTAGAGCTCGGTTTTCTACTTGCATCATTTAGGTAGTTTTATTTCAACCTTTAAATTCTGCGCGGATCATATTGCATGTAGAGTGCTGGAGTAAGGTACGCATTTTCTATCTCTGCATGCATCATAGTTTTTGACCGTGCATTGGCATTTTCGACTTCCTCCCCCTGTTTTTTGGACTCAAATAATTCAAAGTGGAAATCAGAAAGCTCGTTAGGCATTTATTTTTGAAAAAAATCAAAAAAAAAAAAATAGAAAATCAAAAATTAAAAATTGGGACTGCTAATTGAACTTGACCATTAAAATTAAACGTAATTGATTCATATCATTGTATTGGGAGAGCAATCCCCTCATTGTTTGCGCTTTTACTCGCTCGCGTACACACTAAGGAGTAGTGCGCAAATCCTATTCAAGCCTCCTAAGTGTTTGTACAACTTTTGTTGATCACCTAACTCTAAAATTGAAAGATAAAAGACCAAATCTCACGGTCTTCACTTTGTGTTGAGTTGGTGAACTGAGGGTTTGCTTTGTGTTTTGTATGTCTATGGTGTGAGTCGGTTACGATCATTCTTCTATCATTAGCAGTCACCTTCTGTCTCTATCCCACCCTCCCTCCCTTCTATCTCTCTCTCTTCGTTCCTGCCTTTTCTTTCTTTCACTCCCTTCTATCCCTCCATCCCTCCCTTCATTTTCCTCGCTTCATGATGGGTCGCTTTCCATTCCAGCCGGATTCTACGGCTTCTTATCTTCATGCCCATCACTCCCGTCCACTCTCTTGGGAGGTCGGAACCCCATCCGATTTCTCATCTTCTCCCTACCCACCTTCTTTCTCGGGACATGCTGTGAGTGAAGCCCGTAGAGACCAGATTGACCAAATAAGAAACTCAGACGTTCACCTTGCTGAGATGAGAGTGCATCCCATAGGCGATCGAATGGGGCAGTTGCGAGCTTTAGATGACTTGTATCCTAGGACATTGGATGAGTACACAGATCATGAAGCCCAGTCCGCTTCTACCTTGAGACCTTTTGTTCTGGATTTAGAGTTAATTGATCTACTGCCTAAGTTTTTAGGGGAAGTGCACGAGGAACGTATTTGCATATCGAAGAGTTTGAGGATATTTGTGGATCATGATCATATTCGGATATCACTTCTGAGGAAATCATGTTGATCACCTTCCCATTTACACTTCAGAGTAGAGCCAAGACTTGGCACAGACGATTGGGAAGGAAGATTACTACATGGGGAGATTTACGATCATTATTTTTGCAGTCACCCCCAGTGTAGAGCAGAGATGATGCGGTCATGTATTCGTGATTTTTCAGTTAACCCCCAGAAGCTGTTGATAGATTCATGGTTGAGGTTACGAGAACTTGTGAGGCGATTTCCGGATCATGGATTTTCGATGACTGACCTTATCCATATCACCACGAGGGGGAGGACCGCAGAGCAGATTGCATATGTCATTTCCTCGTGTGGTGGTTCACACCACAGTCCCGACTTGGATTTTGTTGAGACCATCTTGGATACATTTTCTGATCTTGCATATACACCAGATGATTTATTCGGGACAACACATGAGGGAGAGATGACAACAGTTGAGTGTGTGACACACCAGGTCGATCTTGATAACACACACAAATCCGAGTATATGAATGCTTCTACTTCTCATTTGATGGATGTGTTGACTACTACTGTGAGTTCTGAGTGCCGGACATTTGTTGAGTTTTCATTGGATTTACAATCACATTTTGAGCCAGTCCCACACCTCTGTCACGTAGAAGATTCTTCAATTCTAGATCTGCTAGGATCCCAAGAGATACAGGAAGAGCCCACATTTAAACCATCCTTAGAGTCATTTCAGTACCCATGTCCAGTTGATTCAGTATCTTCTCTTCAGGAGATCTTCTCAGATTCAGAGATATACTTGGATTCATCTCAGCATAGAGAGCTTGATGAGGGACTGATTTTTGATTCGATAGACCTTCCTAGTCCCATATTTGAGCCATGTGTCCTCCCATTTGATGAGGTCGATATATTTTTGGAGGACATGATGTTTGACAGCATAGATCCCCAATTTCCTGATGATTAAGCATTACTCCCCGAGGGTTATCTGCGGGAGGATGCCATTGACCATGTGTACTCGGTTTCACTTTCTGGGAGTGCATCCGATCTGACGGATCACGAGACCGAGTATTTTGATATTTCTGATAATGAGTTTGATGTTTCTCTCCTCGACGACCCTCGCGAGGATGACCCGATCTTTGAGGTATTCGATGATTTCACTGATTTGTCTACATTACATGCATCGGATATCAACCTTTATAGTGAGTCTCCTAATCATGATCTTCCATATCTATTCGAGACGGTGATTGACGTGGAGGATTCTGTGACAGATCCATCCTTCTCCACGTTCGACTTCTTCGGCTCTGCTCTTTCACTCCATGCAGATCTTGAGCCGACGATTTCTTTTGTGCAACCGGAGCCCAACTTCATCTGCACATATCTTGATTCGGTAGAAGACACCCGCCTGATTGATTACCTGGGTGTTATCATTTACTCTCTTGACCCTCCTGACTCCGTTGTTGTTCTCCCACCGAGACGACAACAACAGTACGGTATTCGCCTGACAGATGCCGTCCTGAACCTTGACACGGTGTTATCCTAGCATTTGCGCCCAGCTAGGGGCGTAAACTCTAGCGCTTGTTGAGAGTCACCTCAACATTGATCGACTCACATCTGTATAGACCATCTGTCCATATCATACATTCTTTCTGTCTCATACCCCATCTCCATCTTATGATTATGCTATACTTAGGGTGTACTTTACCCTAAGTATAGGGGGGTGTCAGGCTTGTGATTATCCTTTTGATTCTTTTTACCTCTATTTTGCTGCTTATACTTAGGGATATTTTACCCTAAGTATATGGGAGGTAGACTCTGTATATCCATCTCCTCGGTTTTCTCCTTATGTACAGTCTTCTATACTTAGGATTACTTGATCCTAAGTATAAGGGGATCACCGACTTCTATTGAATTTATTCTTTTATTCGTCGTTGTAGTTTACTATTCTTTTCACTTTTCTATACAAAGCACGAGTTATGTCTTTCTTTTCAGCTCTTTGATCACTATGAGGACATAGTTCGAGCTAAGTATAGGGGGGTGTCGTATATATTGTATATATACTTTAGCCATAACTCGTACTTTCATATTTTTTTATATATGGCTAAAATACTGTGTAAATACTCAAAAAAAACTAACTAACTAACAAATAAAAAAAGATGCAAATATTTCCTCAAAATTCTTTTTGTATATATTGATTAATTAATCAGGTTAAATATTTTAAAATATTTTGAAAGTAGTTTGAAAATCTATTTGAAAAATCTTTTGAAAACTATTTGAAAAATGTTTGAAAAATATTTTCAACCTTTGTAAAAATATTGTGGTTTGTAAAAACTTTTTTTTCTCTTTGTGTGAAATAAAATTATTTTGTAAAAATTATTTGCAAATATTTGAAAAATGGTTGAAAAATTATTTTGAAAATCTATATATACTGTTTGAAAAATGTTTACAAAAGAGTTTTGAAATGTGTGTAAATGTTTGTAAAATTGTGTGAAAAATTATTTTGGGACTATAGTTTTCAAAATTCTTTGTAAAATCATTTTCAAATCAATTTGAGGAATATATGCATCACAAAAATTAAAAAAATGAATAAAATAAAATTTTAAAAAATCCAACTGTGTATATACCTGTATAAATTACTCAAGTTGTAAATTCCTTCATCCTATTCTTGTAAAATAATCAACTCACTCTTGTGTAAATATGAATCTCATTCCAAAAAAAAATTCTTGTATATACGTGTATATATTACTAACTTTTTGCAAAAAGAAAAAAAAACTTTTTGCATGTGCATCATCATTTTTTTTAAAATCCATAAAAAATTCAAAATTTTGAAAATTGTTTCACAAAAAGATTTTTGTTTTCTTTTCCTTGCATGTACATACTTTCTTGCATTGCATTTGCATGGGCATTTTTCAGGATGATCTTGACATATAAACTAAGTCAGGAATAAATTTGAAGAATGGAGCTTAGTTGGACCTTAATGCACTTAATTTCAGAGGAACCTTATAAGATTTGGAGTTAAGACTTTTCAGGTCCTAGTGACTTAATTCTTTGAGTCCATAAGACTATGTTCACATGTCATCTTGATGAGTCTAAGTAGAATATTTAAAACACACACATGATTCTTTCAGACCATGGCTTACCTTGGACACTGCACTTTACACGTAGCTCTTCATGGATGAGGTAGTGAGGGAATAGAATCTTTTGGCTTGGGGTAGCATACGAGGGTAGTACATCTAGGCGGAACCTCTCGTCCTCCTCTAGGGAGGGAAGTGCGTCTCAACCTAGTCTGGTGATGTTGAGGTCTAAAGACAAGAGCTGTGAGGTTGCAATAATGCTTCAAAAGAGGGATAGTCTACTGGCTCAAGAGGAAAAACTCCTTATGTATATGTTGCACCTTGTATATATTGCCAAAAAAATGCAAAATCTCCAAAAGTGGACAGGCCTGATAGAAAAATAAAATGTCTGTCGGAGTGTATATACAAGTAAAAAAAAGTGAATAAGAGCTTCATAGTCATACATTTGTGAGCTTGCAGCGGGTGACATGGCTACACTGGTCATGCATCCAAGGATAGGTAACTACAATGGTTACCGTCCATTCTCTTCTCCATCCCCTCTTCTTGAGCTGGTTGTACTTGAACTTAGAAGGAAATATCCCCGCTCCTCGAGGAAAGATTGCCAGACCGGGTTATTTGAGTTACCTTGGTGTGAGAGGCTGAATCTTTGTTACTTCTGAGATGAGGAGCTATATTTCACTTACACGTACAAGTAAGAATTCATAGTCATAAGAATTTGTGTCTGTAGACTTGTTCTGATCTGATTGTTGAGGAGACCTGAATAGGAGTCTTATGGAACTTAGAGGCTGTTAGGTTTTAATTCCATATCCCATTAAGGTTCTGACACACCAATAATCCAAAGGTCCGACAGAGCTCCAGACTACATTTTTATAAAGATAAGTTTGAAAGTCAACATTGTTCTAACTTCTTTCCTTTTTCTTTTCTTCATTTTCATTTTCACTTATTTTCCAAATAAGTGTTTGCTAAGGGACTAGCAAAGGTAAAGTATAGGGGAATGATGAATCCACGATTCATCGCCTTTATTCTTTTATTTTAGCCTCTTTTCCTTAGTCAAATACCTGTAAATAACCACTAATTCCATAAAATTACCATTTTGCATGCATTTGTTAATTATGCATTTTAACACTTTTTGTATATAAATAAAAGAATAAAGAAGAAAAGAAAAAGAAAAGGATGGATTTATGCAATAAATACAGACTGATCCGAACCCCGAGAGAAGGTCAAGACTTGACCTGATCGACTAGGAATAAAGTAGGGGGAGATAGGGTCGTTTGTCAGAAAAATCAAAAAAATATCTTGTAAATATTTTTGATGTATATTTGTACATAACTTATATTATTTTATTTTGTACATAATTTGACCTCAAACTAATTATTTTTGTAAATAAAAGTTGTAAATAAAAATATGTTGTAAATAATAAAAATATTTATAAAATAAAATATCGTATATATTGCAGATAATTACACCAAGAAGAAGCCGTAAAGTAATAATTGAAACATCAATTCTGACTCCACACAAGCTCAAATTGAACCAAACTCACTTCCATCATACTATAAATTAAATTATCTTTCAAATGGCTGTGGTTTCGTATTTTTTGGAGTTACGGGTAAAAAGTCGGTTTTCTAGGGTGTATTTTGCAGTTTACCCATATATTTGTTGTATATAATTATTAATATTTATTCTTACATAATGTGTATATTGTAAATATTGTTTTCAAAAAAAATAAAAATTAAAAAAACTAAAAAATAAAAAAATCTTGTATAAAAATTATTTCCTTATTTGCACCTATGTACATTATATTATATGTATATAATATATGTATACCACTAACTTCCTTAAATAAAAACCATCAAAAAAATTTAATTATCTAACATTAAGTAATTAATTTAATTTAATTCCGAATTTTGTATTTAATTATTTGATTTTATTTGATTTATTTGATTTTATAACATGCCATATATATTAGATTTGATTTCATAACTTTAATGGCCACCATTAAGGTGGCCAATTAATTTCCAATTTATTTATTTATTTATTTAATTTATTTATTTCGAATTTCGTAATTAATTATTTAATTAATTTATTAATTTAATTATTTTATTAATCAACCCAATAAACACCTTCCTTATTTGTAGATTTTTTCCATTTTTGACGTTCGTCTTCTTTTTAATGGGCTCCTCCTCCCTCATTTCTTCTTTGATCAATCTTTGGAGAGAGGAGCCCGATCTTCGAGAGTTTCTTGTTGCAGAAGGGTGCCCAGCCTCCGATCCAGTCGGTGACATCGATTTGCGCTTCGTCGAGGACATCACGGCGCGTCCGATCCCAAGGTGAGATCCCAACTTTAGTTCCTGTTATCTTTCGTAGGTAGTAGTAGTTCTAATTTTTGCTCCTAGTTTATTAGTTGTTAGATCTTTAAAAATCACCAAAATTTTCACCACCTATTTCCGCCTCCGAAATCGATTTTTCATATCATCTCACGATCTCCACGCTTCACGTTCTATCTCACGCAATCCTCCACCTTCGGTCACGCACGGTGACCGAAGTCTTGGATCTCTCTCCCATCTCGTCAAGATCCATTCATTCACGGTTCCTATATTTGTGCATAAATAAAAAAATAATAATAAAATGCATAGCTGTTTTTCTATCTAACAATTTGTTTTGCAGGAAAAATTAAAAAAAAGAAAGATATTTCTATCTCTAATCCTCGTTTTTGCAGGAAAATCAAAATAAAAAAACATATATAAAAAAAATAAAAAAATCCTTTCCCTCTTTCTATTTCTCTTTACATTTCCTTTTAAAAAAATATACATTTTTGTTTCTAACCTTTATTTTGCAGGAAAATAAAAATAAAAAAACTTTCTTTTATTATATCTGTTTACAATAAAAACAAAAAAATAAAATAAAAAAAGAGCAAGCGACAGGTGCGCATCGTCACCCCCGCACCTCCCCTCCAGGCCAGCACCCCCTCCGTGCCTGGCGCTCCAGTGTCGTCGCTACCACGGCGGAACCACGCCCGCCTCCTGGGGCTCCGCCCTTCTCATCAACCCCCGCCGGCGGCCTCCGAGCTCGCGGGCTGTGATGAATCCACGTTTCATCATCTTTATTCTATCATTTTGGCCGTAAAAACCCTAGTAGATGCGTGTAAATATGCGTAATTCATGCATTTTAGCATTCATGTATATGTGTGTATATATTGTATAAAATGCGGTTTTTAAAGCCAAAATTAGAGAATAAAGAAAATAAAAGAAAAAGAATAAAATATTGTAAATATTTTATGACCCGAAACCCCGAGACCTAGGCATCATGATGAATAGGTCGACAAGGAATAAAGTAGGGGGAGATAAGGGCCAAATACCTATAATTATTAATTCATTCTTTATTCATTTTGGGACCTATTTTTGGTTCCACTTTTTATACATCAAATAAAGAAACTTTGTACATGAAAGTTGTAGATATTTTTATAAAGAAAAATACAAAATTGAATTCACAGAAAAATAATACACAGATAAAAAGTTATGGTCTGAATAAAAATCCAGAAGCCCAACTTCCCAGACCCGCATCTCACAAATAAAAACTCCAAATGCAGCGTACTCACCTTTAATTGTATATAAAAGAAAATAAGCTAATTAATGGTGGTGGTTTCGCATTTGGCGGAGCTACGGTTTGAAAGTTGACTTTTGGACCCTCATTGTATAGTGTACCGAATAAAATATTCAATTTATTCTTTATTAATTATTTATTCATTTTTATATTTTTACAATGTTGTAAATATTACTTATAATTATTATGTACATTAAAATAAGAACAAAAACCAAAATAAAAACAAAAATAAAATACTTAAAAATAAATACATAGATACATTACCTATATATATATACCTATACAAAACATACTTGTATTTTATTAAATATACAAAACATATCAGAAAAATAAAATAAAAATATATTTATGTATATAAAAGTATTTTATAATTTTATAAAATCATAAATAAAAATAATAACATTAAAAATACATAAATAAAAATAAAATACTAAAAGATATAGATAATATACCTATACAGGGGTATAAAAGCAACTTGTAAAAATATACTTCATAAAAATAAATAAAAATCATTATAAAATACGCCATAACAAAATAAACATTTTTTATTTTATGACTATAAATTAAATAAAGAGTTTTCGATTTTTAAATGATTTTCTAATCTATTTTTCCAGGCTTTTTCCTGGTTGGTCCACGTGGACCAACCAGGTGGGCTGGAGCGTTGACCTCGGGTCAACTCTCTGACCCCAGCCTGGAGTGTGTCAGAAGTGGGTTTTGTCGCGTTTTCGCGAATTTTTCGAGGCGCCTCTTTGCATGATCTCGTGATAGTCTCTAAACGACTTTTCTTCCTCGCCGATTGGGCATACACGCCCAAGTGTTTTTTCGACCTTCGGGTCGTTGATTCGCGAGATACGCCTCGTCCTTTGCACCCTCTCGACCACATTCAAAACCAAACCTTTGACTTTCCTTGGGTTTTCAACCACTCTTCCACCTCCCAATCCCTAACGTGGACCCCTAGCGTGATTCTTGGTGACATCAGGAGCACGGAGGGTGCTTCAACGGGACAGATTGGTGTCGAATCGAGGCAGGTTCCCTCGCCGGAGTTCTCGCCGGAGAACACACTGTGCTCGCACGGGTGAGGTATTTTCTTCCTCTTTTTCTCTTCTTTCATCTGATGCTTTCTAGTTAATAGGCCACGGTGGCACTCCCCTTTGCAAGATCTTCGTCCCATTGCTATCGTTTCATCTCGATTCACAGCGGCCGGCATCGAGTCTCGCCGGCCGCCTTCACCTGTCCAAACATCTGTTCCTTGCGCGAAATACTCCACGAAGTCGGGGCACTTTGCCCCCGACTTCTTCATCCATCTTCTTTGCAGGTTCTGGAGACTACGGGCGTCTCTTGATGCCGCTTTTTGTGACGCCCAACCTTCCCGGAGCCACCCTAGCTCGTCAACGCCGCGGCGGCGTGCGGGCAGTCCAACCGCCATTTTGAGGCCGTCGTCCTTCAAATGGAGTTTCCAGGAGGTGGTTGCAGCCATCGGAGGAGCTTCTGGCCGCCGGAGGGACTCGAAGCATCGATTCAAATCTCGCCGGAGGTCGCGTTCATTCAAGCACCTTCAGGGCCGTCGATCTGGCCGAGTTCATCACGAAGAGCAGCAGCCGTAGGATCCATCTTCTCCAGAGCCGTTCGATCAGTGAAGCATCTTTTAATCCTGGCCGTTATAACCCCAAGGGGTATCGGGCTTTGTGGCGAGGACACGTGTCTCAAGTAACGCCCCATCCACCGTTCACCCACGAGCAGCTCTGGGTATTTTGCGTTTCTTGCCCTGCGCAATTTTTGTATTTACTACTAACTGCCGAAACTTTCATTTGCTTTTAAACATTTATGTAATATTTGCAAAAAGTGCCTCGCTGCTTTTGGAAATTACTAGGACACCCCCGCCAGGCGCGTGCGTCGCGCGTGAGCCTTGGCGATTTTGTAGGGGTGCCCCTGGCAGTTTTGCATAGTTGTTTGTAGTCACTAAACTTTCTGCTGCAGTATAAAAGTGTTGGCCTTTTTGCATTTTAGCCCTCTGACTTTTGGGTTATTACATACGCACCCCTGCTAGGTGCACGTGCGTATGCACATGGGTCTGGAGATTTTGCGGGGATAACCTTGTCTCTCTTGCTTTTAATATTTGGTCCAGCAAGTATTGTCTTCAGTTGCAGTTTTATGAAAGTTTTGCGCAGAGGCCCTCGCATTTCTTGCATATTACATAAATACCCCTGCACACATGCCTTTTCTTTTTGCTTCTAGTATTTATTGCATACCTCTATAAAACCCCAAAAAAATCCCAAAAATCATATTAAATTCTTGTTGCATCATATCATCACGGCATATTTTTATTTTCCATTTTTATTGCATTTTATTATTTTTAAAAATTCAAAAACATGCCTTTTCAGCACTGTTTGCATTAGAAAATCTATAAAAAAATATAAAAACACCCCAGAAAAATCCCAAAAAAATATATTTTGCTTCTTTTATTGTGTTCTAACTCCAGACCAAAAATCATTAAAAAATACAAAACCAAACTCCTAAAAATTGCAAAACCTTAAAAACCTTTATAAAAATCCTAAAAATTCTCTAAAATACCTAAAAATATAATCTTGGTGTCCAAATTTTCCTTATTTTATTATCTTTAAGTGAAAATTAAATTAGAGAATTTTTGCTACTGTTTGCTATTTTATTTCTCCATTTTAGTTTCAGCCTTGCATTTTATTCACTGTTTGCTTTATTTTGTTAATTAAAGATACCAAGAACATTCTAAAAATTACCCAAAAATCACAAAAACAGTAAAAAAGTATAAAAAGACCAAAAAGACTTTATTTGCTTATTTTTGAGTACTTTTATATATTTTTATAAATACTCTAGCTTGCCTTTTATTACATTGTCCTTATTTCCAATATTGAAAAAGAAAATTAAAAAAATATATATATATATATAAAATATAATAAGAAAATAAAAATCAGTAAATCAAAAATAAAAATACAAAAATATAAATTAAAAATTCAATAAAAAAATTAAAAATTAAAACCCACAAAAAGAAATTGGCTAAGTGATTCATTAGACCTAGGGTTTGGATCTTTATCTACACTCTGCACCGTTGTTTCCTGTGTTCGACCCCTACTTGCTTGCCATTATACATTGTTAGTAGGGTATAATAAATTTTAATCCTTGCTCTTAATTGTTTTATTGATTGTGTGGGTTAATTGTTGAAGACCGAGGTGGTTTGAGCAGTCGCATCAGCGACAGTGAGTCTGACTTGTCAGACCACTATTTAGCGGCTCTCGTTTTCTCGCTTTTCAAATGGCGCCGTTGCCGGGGAGCATCGGCTTGTAGAGTACCTTTTGGGTCTTTTTAGTTACTTAGCCATTTTTGCTCTTACTTGCCTCTTATTTATCATTTGTTTTGAATTGTCTGACATCTCTTTTGTTTTCTTGCGAGGGACCGCCGACCGAGGAGGATCGCCTAGGGGATCCTGAGCAGCCTTGGGAGGAGGAGCCGGCTATTCTACCCTAGCCGGTAGGAGAGAGCAGGCAAACTAGAGAGAGAGAGTTGCTTTTTATTTTTGTGAGAGAGAGTATTTGATTAATTTGTAATAATACAGGACTTGGACACTTGAACACTTCGGGCCCAATTTCCGGGTGTTTGTTCACCCGGGGGCTCACCGTGGCTTTTTCGTGTTTTGATCGACTGTCATTTTCCGATTTCGTTTTTTTTATTTCTTTTGTGGATTGAGCTCTTAGATTAGGTCCTGCTTGATTCGATTAGCCTAGGTCCAAACACCCTAATAACTCTTGCATGTTCCTATAGTTCGTATTTGGACTTAGATTAATTAAGTAGTTGATCATTGGCTCTCGATCCGCGCGCCGCGAGCTCACTCCACACAAGCGCTTTCTCCTAACTCAAATGTGTTGAGCAGAGGAGGAGTGAGCCTAGACCGGACATTAGGATTGGGAGTTGACGGTTAACTCGTGGTTCTTCACGCTAGCAGTTGCCTGTTTTAGGACGATTTCCGCATTGCATAACCGGCATGTAGATTAGGTTTATAAATTTCTGCTTTGCATCCCGCATGGAGAGAGCTGGGATTCACTGTAAGTCTTCTCACTTGGCATTCATCATCTAGGCACAAAGGTGAGATTTCCATCTTGGTGCCGACTTGCATTGGATTTTCCCGACTCTTTTCTCCCTCTGATTTTGGATAAATTAGGATAAAGAAAATACAAAATCGTTAGGCGCTTGTTTGAATCTACTCAAAAGAAGCGATAACACAAAAAAATTAAAAAAGGGACTGCTAAGAAAACTTTGACCTAAATAAAATTGGTAATTGGACTCATTGATTGGGGAGAGTAACACCCTCACTTGTTTTCAGGTTGCATGGGAAGGTCTCCTTCCAAGTGAGGTGAGCGTTTCGTAAGGATTAGAGCCCAAAACCCAACTTGTGGCTGCCTTGTGTATCGCCTGGATTACCGAAGTATTGGCGCTACTATCGTACGTAGTCGAGTAGGGCTTGGTCGCCATTGCTGACTCACTATTGTGTGAGCATCGACCTTGTCCGAAGTACCGAGCATAGGCCACGCCTTCACGGGGGTGTCTGTCTCACCGGCTGCGTCCGAGTAGGATCTTGCACGCTCATGGGTGATTCTGTTGCGAGCGAGGTCCGAAGTATCGGTTTCGCCTATCGGCTTCCTCCCTCTATTTCTTTGGCTGAGTAGGGATCCAGGAAGGGTTACAAGGACCTTAAAAAGCGCAAGTTACAGGTTACACAGGACGAGGACAAGTACGGGAATACTTTTCCGGCAGTACTCTCGCTCCTATAGGCGTAGCGCTCTAAGGACTCGTTGAAAGATAAATTCCTGAAATCAAGATAAAAATTACAAAGATAAAAGTCGAACCTTCACGGCTTCACGCGTTGAGTTGGTGAACTCCCTTGTCTTGTGTTTGATTGCTAATCACATTTAGGTCAAGATCAAAAATATCGCGCCGTTGCGCAATTTTGTACTCCGTCCAGTTGACCCTCGCTCATTGTGAGCCTTCTACTGTTTTGCACTCCATTTGTTTCTTGTTGACCTCCGTATCTTTCATCCACATCGATCTTCCTCTTGATCTTCGGGATGGCGACGAATGGACAGTTTAGTCGAGGCTCTGTCGGCACCCACATCAGTTCCATTCGCTCGCCTTCTCCTATAATTCAGGGCGATTCCCGAGACACCTGTTCAAACCCTATGAACTGACCTCCAGACTCCCTGCCTTCTTCAATAACCCGGGACCACTCTCGTCCCGAACTCTGTCCGTTTTGGATGACCATTGATTTTACTCCTTACACATCGCCATCCTTAACGAAGTTCTGTGTAGATCTTGACACAGACCGCATCTCTCTATCTGGTGCTGCAATTCAGATTGATCGGGGCATTCTACCATGTGCAGACTTAGAGCCCAGGCAGGTCAACCAAGCAGAGCAGAGATGGCGGGAGGAAGGGGAAAAGGACCACAGCCCCAGCAGGAGCCTGAAGACAACGCAGCGGAAGGACAATACACTACGCAGGGTGAGGTCAACAATCAACTGGTGGCTTTCATTCAAGCCATTCAGCAGCAGTTGACTAATCAGGCCTTGGCACAGACAGCCTTTCAGGACATGCTGAATGATCTGAGGAGAAGGGCCGATGTGAGAGACGGCCGACGGGAGGATGATCCGAACTACGACCCCAATGACCATGAAATCAATGATGAGTTTTCAGTGGGACCCGAATATGAAGCAGAAGAAGAAGATCCACCGCAGCCCAAGCCCACACTCAAGCAGACATACAACCCAGGAGCAGGGCGCATCACTGAGTGGATCCAAATTCCGCGTATGCACGCCCACTTCGAGCTGAAGCCGCAGTTTCTGTCATTGCTTCCCACTTTTCATGGGAACACCACTGAAGAGCCATATATTTTTCTCAAGAAGTTTAACCGCATCTACTCCACTGCTCATTACCCCGGAGTTCCCCTGGATGTGATCAAGATGACCGCGTTCTCTTTCAGCCTTCAAGACAAGGCCCTTTACTGGGTCGACCATCTCGGGAAGGTCGTCACCACCTGGGAGGAGTTGAAATCTGCCTTTCTCCATAAATTTTATCCCCTGGGGAGATTAAATCAGATGCGTGCCCGGATCTCCAGTTTCTGCCAGCAGCCCCACGAGACTATCCATGAAGCGTGGGAACGATTCAAAGATCTCCAAGAAAAGTACCCCCACCATGAAATACCAAAAACCAGTCTCGTACAGCATTTCTTCGGGGGGCTATCATTTGAGAGCCAAAAGCTCGTGGATGCAGCTTGCGGCGGTTCACATTTTAACAAGGACAAGGATGTAGTATGGAACGTCTTCGAAGAAATGGCTGAGGGAGAAGCAGCCCAATCCTCGTCTAGAGTTTACATGAAGACACCAACCGCCATCAGCAAGCCAGTTAACATGTCTTCTCACACCGAGGACAAAGATGAGAGCTCCAACTTGAGCATCATTGGGAGCCACTTGTCCAAAGTGGATATCATCGAGAAAAGGTCGCAGGACCTCGAAAAGCTGGCAGTCATAGAGAAGAGGACTCAAGGTCTGGAGAAGCTCGACCAGATCTCCCAGCAGCTGGAGCAGCTCGTCCGAGCATTGAATGCAAACATGTGCAACGCTGTGTCTACCTCTGCAGAGCCGAACGCTGAGAAGAAGGAGCCTACAGTGCAGCAAAACCCTCAGCCGACTCCACCGCAGCCCCAGCCTGTCCAGCACGTGTACTACGTGCAGGTTCCGGAGCAGCCACCGCAGCCTCAGACGCAGATGGTTGTATACCAACCAGAGCACCAGCCCACATACTCCGAGCAGTTCTCTCCACCCCCGCCGCTGATCCAGGAGATCATGGCGTTTGGAACAATGAAGCGCAGCTGACCCGTCCTCAGGGACACTCTCAGGGTCAGAACATGGGCAACAGACCCTTCCATCAGCAACAGCAGGCTGGGAGACCCTTCCAGCAGCCTTACCAGTACCACCCTCCCTCACACGGGAACACTTGGAGGCAGAATTACCAACATGGTCCTCAGCAGTCCGGATATCGAGGGCAGGGATACCACCAACAGCCGGCTGCCCAATACAATCAGCACAACTCACAGTACTCCTCTAACCCCCCTCCTCAACAATTTGCACCAGGATACCAGCCACAGTCTCAACCGCCATATCAGCATTCTAGACCCCAGCAGGGGGAATCTTCTGAGATCGTGCCGGTCAACCCGGCCCTGGCTTGTTTGGAGCAGTTACTGAAGAACATGGCTGAGATGAACCAGAAGATCGACGACCTGACAGCAGCAAAAACCGTCATACCAGCCCAGGTCGAAGCTAACCCTAACAATTTCCGACGCAAGGAGCAGGTAGCCGGCAGTGTCCAACCCGAATTAGGTGAAATTAATTGTTTTTTATCTAACGTTGTTACTCTCAGGAGCGGTAGGACACTCCATCCATTGGCAACGGCGAAGGGAAAGCACATTGCATCTGACGGGGAATCGTCAGTCCAGCCAACACCAGGGCCAGCCAGTATTTTGGGAGCAGCACCAGCATCCAGAAAACCACAAAAAAATGAAGAAAACAGAAAAACACAAAAAGATAGCAGCAACCTCGGTGGAGATCAGCCAGCATTGGAGACGCCTGCACCTGCCTTACAGCCAGCTCCTGACAGGAGGAGCACCGCACCTGCAGCGAGTCCAACGCCAGCACCTGAAGCCGAGCCTGTCATTTTTGGTCCGCAAATTGTAGATGAATCCATTCCTTTTTGTCATCTACCTGTAAACAACAATACGGACACTATTTTGAATGATATTGGTGAAGAGTTTGTAAATATTCCTTTTCCTGAAGCAATGAAAAAATACAAAAAAATGAAAAATTTGAAGAGTGCTTTGTCTGATCCTGCTATTATAGAAATCATTCAAAATTTGGTCTTGAACATGCCGTTGATGAAGGCTCTTGAGTACATGCCAGCAGTGAAGAAAGGTCTTAGAGAGGCATGTACAACCAAGCGTAGGCCAAACCCCATAATTCCAGAAGCAAAGGTGGCAAGTCTGAAAAACACATCCTCACTATGGCCACCATCAACGCCATCAGCAACCTCCCGGATAAAAAGCCAGATATGGGATCACCTCTTGTACGTTGTCAGATGTTCGAGCAGGAGTTCGAACGAACACTCCTCGACAGTGGGTCATCTGTCAATCTGATGCCAGCCTCACTACTCACGGAGTTCAAGTTAGGACCGCTCAAGCCTACAAAGATGATTCTGCAGTTTGCACACAAGTCAGTCAAGCGGCCTAGGGGTCTGTTGGAGGACGTGATCGTCACGGTTCAGGGAAAGTCATTCCCGGCCAATTTTGTGGTCTTAGATATGGACATCCCCGCTCCGTTGCTCCTTACCCCGATCATACTCGGAAGACCATTTCTGCGGACATCAAACACAGTGGTGAATTATGGGACGGGAGAAATCACTTTTGGAGCTGGCAATGAGATTATCCGAGTCGAGACCCTGTCTGAGGGAACGCCAGCTGAACCGACATCTGCATCGTTTGCAAGGGTGATCGAGCACGATGAAGACTGTGATTTTCTATCAGAAATTCAAGATACCAACCTATTCTTGGATGATAATAAGATCCATGGACTCCTCCGTCCCGAGGAGGAAGTGGAGACCGCAGTCGAATTTCCTTGTATCGATCAAGATGAGGAATTTGCTGATGCACTACAAGATACTACCGTGGGGGTGATATGACTTCAGAACCAAGAGCCGAGTTTTGAAGCATTTTCTGATGAAGATGACATCATTGAAGAATTCTGTCAGGATCTGAGAGAAGAAACAGAGCAGACTACGGTGGACATTGCACAGTTGAAAGAATCACCACCTGTACTAATAGCTGAGGTCACCACTGAAGCAGCTCAGACCCCGCCAGAGCTAAAGCCCTTGCCCTCCAATATGAAGTATGCCTTCCTTGCGGGAGAACCGAACATGTACCCGGTCATCATTAATGTACATCTGACCGAAGATCAAGAATCTCCTCTGATGGAGGTTCTTGAACGCACCGCAAGGCGATAGGCTGGCGAACCTCCGATCTCCATGGGATCAATCCGTCACTCTGTTCGCATCGCATCTTTCTGGAAGAAGATTGGAGGCCCTCTCGAGAACTGCAGAGAAGATTGAATCCGAACCTGCGGGAGGTTGTTATGAAAGAGATCCAGAAATGGTGCGATGCGGGATTTATCTATCCCATCTCCGACAGCAAATGGGTGAGCCCGCTGCATGTTGTGCCTAAGAAATCAGGGATCACCATTGTCAAGAATGACAAAGAAGAGGAGATCGCGACCAGGGTACCGACTTCTTGGAGAGTATGCGTAGACTACAGAAGACTCAATCTCGCCACCAAGAAGGATCATTTTCCGCTACCCTTCATCGACCAGATCTTGGAGAGATTGGCCGCGAAGGAATATTTCTGTTTCTTGGACGGCTACTCTGGGTATAATCAAGTTGCCATTGCTCCTGAAGATCAAGAGAAGACCACGTTCACCTGTCCTTTTGGCACATATGCCTTCAGACGGATGCCGTTCGGGCTTTGCAACGTCCCAGCCACATTTCAGAGGTGTATGCTTGTAGTTTTTGCCGATATGGTGGGTAGCTTTCTCGAGGTCTTTATGGACGATTTTTCGGTCTACGGGGATTCATTTGATCAATGTTTGAACTATCTAGACCGAGTCTTACGGAGGTGCTGCGAAGTGAATCTTGTGCTCTCCTGGGAGAAGAGCAATTTCATGGTGACCGAAGGGATCGTGCTGGGTCACGTTGTTTCTAAACGTGGCATGGAGGTTGACCCAGCCAAGGTGGATGTAATTTCTAAGCTGGAGCCACCTACAAATATCAAGCAAGTCCGGTCATTCTTGGGCCATGTCGGTTTTTACCGACGATTCATCAAAGACTTCAGCAAACTGGCCCGACCGTTGACTGAACTGCTCGGCAAGGACAATGAGTTCATTGTAGACGATCGTGTGCTCCTTGCCTTTAATCAGTTGAAAGAGCTCATCACACAGGCCCCTGTCCTACAGCCACCGGTTTGGACTCAGCCCTTCGAGATTATGACCGACGCGTCAGATTATGCCATCGGAGCTGTACTGGGGCAGAGAAAAGACAATGTACCATTTGCGATTCACTACGCTAGCCGAACGCTCGACGAAGCCCAGAGAAATTACACTGTTACTGAAAAGGAGCTACTAGCGGTAGTCTTTGCTTTGGAAAAGTTCAGATCTTACCTTCTTGGGTCCAAAGTTATCATTTACACTGATCATTCGGCCATTCGGTATTTACAGCAGAAGAAGGATGCCAAACCACGTCTGATCCGATGGATCCTTCTCCTCCAGGAGTTTGACATGGAGATCAGAGATAAACCTTGGGTAAAGAATGTAGTGGCCGATCATCTGTCAAGACTTCCCGAACCAGAGTCTTCTGAGTTGAACTTGCAGCCTATCACAGAGACCTTTCCAGATGAATCGATTCTATCTGTCGCCTCACTTCCTTGGTATGCGGACATTGTGAATTATCTAGTCGCCAAGAAAATCCCACAGGACTAGCCTAAGTTGAAAATAGACAGAATTTTGTCTAAAATCCATTTCTACAAGTAGGAAGACCCGTATCTGTTTCGTGAGGGAGCAGATTGCATCTGGAGAAGGTGTATTCCTCAGGAGGAAGTTCCAAGTGTCCTCGCTTTATGTCATGATCAAGATTCTGGAGGACATCATTCAGGAAAACGGACGGCAGCAAAAGTTCTTCAAAGTGGCCTCTGGTGGCCTTCATTGTTCAAAGATGCAGATGAGTACGTCAAATGTTGCACTGACTGTCAGAAGATGGGTGGAACCATAGGAATGAGAGATACGATGCCTCTGAAGTACATTCAGATCTCAGATGTCTTTGAAGAATGGGGCATCGACTTTATGGGCCCGTTTCCTAACAGTCAGTGTTATGAGTATATTCTGCTTGCTGTCGATTATGTCAGTCGATGGGTGGAGGCTATCCCCTCCCGAGCCGCCGACAGTAGGGCTGTCTGTCGATTCTTATGAGATCACATCATAGCACGGTTCGGGATTCCCAAGATTCTCATATCTGATGGGGGCAGTCATTTCATAAATAGAGAGGTGAAGAGGCTGACCCAAGAATTCTGCATTGAGCATCGTGTTGCTTCACCCTACCACCCGCAGTCCAATGGCTTAGCTGAATGTTCGAACAGGGAGATCAAGACAATTCTACAGAAACTTGTGCGTCCGGATCGCAAGAACTGGTCTCAGCTGCTTGATTCCGTCCTTTGGGCTTACAAAACAGCGTACAAGTCACCCTTGGGAATGTCTCCCTACCGCCTGGTGTATGGCAAGCCATGTCATTTGCCCCTGGAACTTATTCACAAATCTTTATGGGCTATTAATATCTGTAATTTGGACTCCAAGCAAGCAGGAAAGAACAGAAAACTAGATCTGAACAGATTACTGGAATTCAGAGACTATGCATATGACAACAGCCTGATGTACAAGGAGAAGGTCAAAACATGGCATGACAAGCACATCCGCCACAAGTCCTTTGATCCAGGTCAGAAGGTATGGTTGTTCGATGCGAAATTAAAGATCTTTCCAGGCAAATTGAAGAGCAAATGGACCGGTCCGTTTTTGGTTAGGCAGGTGCGTGACAACGGAAGTGTATTGATATCCAATCTGTCAGCTGACGCACAGCCTTTTGTAGTCAATGGACAGCTTCTGAAACCATACCTTGAACATGACACATTCATGGCCGTCGTTGATTCAATTCGAGTAATCTATGAGGATGAGCTAAATATCTCGAAAGAGGCAGAGGAAGGCAAAGCACATCAAAACATTTTTGAATGATTTCCCTTTTTGTCTTTTCTTCTTTTCTTCTTTTCAATTTCTTTTATCTTGTTCTACCGAATTGATGCCATCCCTTTCATCACTGCTACACTTAGGATGTACTTTATCCTAAGTCTAGGAGGGATGCACATCCCGAGTTGTTCATTTCCAATCTCATATCTTTTCTTCTTTTCTTCTTTTCCTTTTCTATCTTCTTTATCTATCAAAAAGGTGCCGCCCTTGTAGACAGTTTTCCATACTTGGGACGTACTTTGTCCTAAGTATAGGGGGGTGTGCACCCCGAGCTCTCTATTCTTTTCGATCCTCTCCATTGTCTCCTCTTCTTGTCTATACTTAGGGATATTTTACCCTAAGTATAGGGGGAGACAATCTGATGTACGATCTGTTCATTCCCACCCTTGACCCTCCCTGCTTTGTGTACAGTCTGCTATACTTAGGATTATTTGATCCTAAGTATAGGGGGGACGGTCAACTTCTTATTCATTCATCCATTCATTCCTTTATTCCTTAGACTTGTCTATACTTAGTACGAGTTATGTCTTCTCTTTTCTCTCCGATCTATGAGGACATAGCTCAAGCTAAGTATAGGGGGTCGTATATACTATGTATATACTCTAGCCATAACTCGTACTTTCGTATTTTCCTAATAATATGGCTAATCATTCTTTAAAATTCATTAAAAATCCTTAATAAAAAGATGTGGTTATTCCTCAAATTCTTTTTGTATTTACTGATATATAAATCAGGTGAAAATGTTTTTTGCAAAATGTTTGAAAAATAGTTTGAAAAACTTTGTGAACATCTATTGAAAACTATTTTGAAAATATTTTGTTACATGTTTTCAACCTGTGTAAAAATGTGTGGTTTGTAAAATTTCTTCTCTTTGTGTGAAATAAAATGTTTGAAAAATGATTTGCAAATAGTTTGAAAAATGGTTGCAAAAATATTTTGAAAAATCTATATATACTGTTTGAAAAACCTTTGCAAAATGATTTTCAAATATGTGTAAATGTTTGTAAAATGTTTGTAAAAATTATTTTGGACTATAGTTTTCAAAAATTGTGTGAAAAGCTTGTGACAAATAAGTTTGAGGAATATTTACATCACACCAAAATCCACTATATAGATATGTATAAAATTGACCACTTACCCTTGTAAATTCTTAAAATCCACTTCTTGTAAATATAAGAAGCACTCCCGTGTACATATTTTTAACCTAGCTTTTAGCCAAAACCTTTTTGTTTTCAAAAAAAATCCCAAAAACATGTGCAAAATTAAAATCCAAAAACATTTGAAAAATCTTTTTGAAAAGGACAAAAAAATGCATAGCATCATCATCTTTTCAAAAATCCATAAAAAGTTCAAAATCTTGAAAATTGCATCACAAAAATATTTTCTGCATTCTGCATTGCATTGCATAGCATGAGCATTTTTCGGATTGAGTTTGATAGTTGAACAAGTCTAAGTAAAATCCGAAGATTGGAGCTTGATTGGACCTTATAATCTACCTAATAACAGGAACCTTATAGGAACTGGGTTTGAGGTACTTCAGGTCTAGTTGACTTAATTCTTTGAGGATCACGGGACTTGGTTCAATGGATTCTTGACTGCCTAAGTAGAGTATTTCGGAGCACACGCACGACTCTTGTTGATAATGACCTAACTTGGACACCTGCACCTTTCACATGGCTCAACTCAGTTGGAGTGGTGAGGGGATTGGATTTGTCGGTATGAGACGCACACAAGTGGAAACACTTGTCCTCCTCTAGGGAGGGAAGTGCACCCCAACCCGTCCAGTGATTAGGAAGTCTAAAGACAGGAGGCTGTGGGTTGCGATAAAGCTTCAAAAGAGGGATAGTCTACTGGCTCAAGAGGAAAAACTCCTTATGTAAATGCTGCTGTGAATAGTATTTCAAAAAAAAAGAAGAAAAAAGTTCAGGCATGTACAAAAATAAAAAGCCTGCACAGTATGTACATATGTTGTAAAGTCAATAAGCAAGCTTGAGTTCCAAAGTCATATCATGTGAGCCTGCAGCTGGATGACTTGACTACACTGGTCTTGCATCCTCGGATAGGTAGCTACACTGGCTACCGTCCATTCTTCTCTTCACCCCCTCCTCTTGAGCTGGTTGCCACTTGAACTTAGAAGGGAATACCCCGCTCCTCGAGGATGGAGTTATTGGATTGGGGAATCATTGGGTTGTCATACTGGAGAAGTCAGTTTCTTTGCCATTCTAGTTGGGGAGAGCCACCATCACTTACACTGTACGAGTCAGATTCATAGTCGTAAGAGTTTGCGTATGAGTTGAAGTATTTCTGACCTGGCTATTGAGGAGACTTGGACAGAGTTTTGGGATTCTCAAGGACTGTTGAATTTCAAACACGGTTCTCACTAAGGTTCCACTCGCACTAAAATTCCAAAGGTTCGACTTAAGCTCCAAACTTTGATTTTGTGAAGACAAGTTTGATCATTAAACTAAATCCACGTTCTTCTTTTTCTTTTCTTTGTTTTTCTTTTTCTGCACTTATTGCATAAGTGTTTGCTAGGGACTAGCAAAGGCAAGTATAGGGGGATGATGAATCTGCGTTTCATCATCTTTATTCTATCATTTTGGCCTTAAAAACCCTAGTAAATGCGTATAAATAGTATTAATTCATGCATTTTAGCAATCATGCATATGTGTGTAAATATTGTATAAAATGCAGTTTTTAGAGCCAAAATTATAGAATAAAGAAAAGAAAAGAAAAAGAATAAAATATTATAAATATTTTATGACCCGAAACCCCGAGACCTAGGCATCTTGATGAATAGGTCGACAAGGAATAAAGTAGGGGGAGATAAGGTCAGAAATACAGATAAAATACCTATACCTTTTATTCTTTCTTTATTCATTTTGGGACCTATTTTTGGTTCCACTTTTTATACATCAAATAAAGAAACTTTGTACATGAAAGTTGTAGATAATTAAATAAAGAAAAATACAAAATTGATTTCACAGAAAAATGTTACACAGATAAAAAGTTATGGTCTGAATAAAAATCCAGAAGCCCAACTTCCCAGACCCGTATCTCACAAACGACAACTCCAAATGCAGCATACTCACCTTTAATTGTATATAGAAGAAAATAAGCTAATTAATGGCGATGGTTTCGCATTTGGCGGAGCTACGGTTTGAAAGTTGAGTTTTGGACCCACATTGTGTAAGTGTACATATTAAAATATTCAATTTATTAATTATTAATTATTTTTATATTATTGTATTTTTATAATGTTGTCAATATTATTTATAATAATTGTGAACATTAAAATTAGAATAAAAATGTAAATAAAACTCAAAATAAAATACAAACATATTTGATACATAGGTATTAGACCTATATGTATACCTATACTTTCTATACTTATAATTTATTAAAGATACAAAACATATCAGAAAAATAAAATAAAAATATATTTGTGTAGATAAAAGTGTTCTATAATTTTATAAAATAATAAATAAAAATAATAAAATTAAAAATACCCAAATAAAAATTAAATAATCAAACTTGTAGATAATGTACCTATATAGGGGTATAAAAGCAACTTGTAAAAATATATATATCATAAAAATAATTAAAAATCGGAATTAAATACTTTATAAAATAATAAATATTTTTCATTAAATAACCTAAATCTAAATAATTCATTTATTATTTTTAATCGAATTTACAAAACATTTTTTGGGGATTTTTTCTGATGGTCCACGTGGACCAATCAGGAGAAGGCGCCAGTTGACCTAGGTCAACTGGTCGTCCTTTGTCCCTGTAGCTCTGACAGGCCTAGGTTTTTGTCCGACTTCTCGGATTTTCCTAGGCTGGCTCGTCCACCCTATGACCCCGCTTCCTTCATGAAAATTGTACCCTATGCATCCGTGATTCCCGCCGACCTCTTAGATCCTATCAGATCTTCATGGTTCACCCGTGATCGGCCCTCGAAAGTCATCACTCGACCATGATTCAAAACAAACCCCCCGACTTCCCTTGAGTCTTTGATCACTCTTCCACCTCCCAATCCCTAACCTAGACCTTTGGCGAGACCCTTGGTGACAGCAGGAGTCCGGAGGGCCTCTTAACGGGACAAAGAGGTGTCGAATCGAGCCAGATCCCCTCGCCGGAGTTCTCGCCGGAGAACGTCCTGTGCACGCACGGGTGAGGTTTCTTTTTCCCTTCTTCTCTTCTGTTCTCTGACGTTCTCGTGTCGCAACTCTCAATAGCATTCCCTCATTACGACCTTTCGTCCATTGATCCTCACGTTCCCTAGATTTAGCCTCGGCCAGCATCGAGTATCGCCGGCCGACGTCCTTTACTCCACGCATTCGTAGACCCCTTGTGAAACACCCCACAAAGTCGGGGCACCTTGCCCCCGACTTCATCACCCATTTTTGTTGCAGGTCTGAAGCCATCCACGCGCCTGGAGGAATTTTGCATCTCGCCGGAGCGACCTGGGAGTCTCCTCGCGCCACCCTCGTCGCGGGGGAGCCCTGGTCCTTGCCGGGGAATTTTGAAGCCACCAGACGATAATAGACCGCTGCAGGAGTCCATCGAGGTGGACGGGAAGCATCCAGGTACCCGGGGTAACCGCTCCTTGTCGATTCAAACTCGACAAGAGCGTGTTCTTCTAATGTTCTTGGAGGTCCTCGCCGCACCGTTGATTTTGCCCGTGTTCTTCCCGTGCTTCAGGGGTCGTCAGATCCAAACAGCCAGAGTCGCCCGATCGTCCTTCACGTTTTAATCTCAGCCGCTGGATCGCGAAGGGACATCGCGGCCCCCTATGCTGCCACGTGTTTAAGTGGGAGGGCCGCCACCGTCGGATCGCGCCCATTGCCTGGGTATTTTGCAATCTTAACCCTGGCATTTTTGTTTGTTATTCATTACAACAGAAACTTTCATCAGCAGTTAGTAACTTTCTGTAATATTTGCTATAAACCCCCTATAGTTCTCCTATTTACATTCCAGCCCTTGCCAGCCAAGCGCACGTGCGTGGCACGTGCGCGTGGGTATTTTGCGACAAGGCCCGCGTGGTTTTGACATTTAATATTCAATGAAGGACTTATTTTACTCAGTGTAAATTCTTTGGGAAATTTTGCATCTGTGTCCTTGCTTGTCTGCTTATTTGCACTTGTGCCCCTCCCAAGCGTGCGTGCGACTCACGCGGGCTTGGGACTTTTGCACTAAAACCCTTGCGGCTATTGGTTTTGATATTCAGTCCAGGAAATCTTTGTTTTAGTTCAAAACCTTGGTGAAAATTGCATCAGTGTCCCTGAGATTTTGCCTATTTACGTATATGCCCCTGCCAGGCCTTGAATTTGTACTTGCTTGCTCTAATTAATTAAGGCCTCATTCTCACTCCAAAAATTCTCAAATTTTGAACTTAAGCTCCTGGACACTTTTTCTTCCACGCTACATTTTTAGTTTTTGATTTTATTTTATTTTTATATTTATTAAAAATCAAAAACATGCTTTTTATGCACTGTCTAGCTTAGAAAATGCCAAAAAAATATGAAAACCCCTCCAAAAATTCTAAAAAAATTACCTAGTGTCTACTTTACCATATTTTAGTGTCAATCCAAAAATCACTAAAAATCTCAAAAGAAACACACTAAAAATTTAAGAAGACTCCAAAACTTCAAAAAAATATATAAAATCACAGAAAAATCCAAAAAATACAAACTCAGCTCCTTTTTGTTGTACATTTCAGTAGCTTTATTTGAAAATTAGTGTGAAACGTTTTGAGTACTGGTTGCTATTTTTAAATCCCATTTTATTCACGGCCAGCAATATTTACACTGTTTTGCTTTATTTCAGTCTTTTTAAATACCAAAAACACCTTGAAAAATCCCCAAAAATCACAAAAACAGTAAAAAATCCTAAAAATATCAAAAACATTGTATTTCTGAATTTTTGGTTATTTTTGCACATTTGTATAAATATTTTATCTTGCCTTCCATTACATTGTTTTTATTTTCCAATATTGAAAAAGAAAAATAAAAATATAAAATATAAAATTATAAAAATCAGAAAATCAAAAATCAAAATACAAAATTAAAAATTAAATTAAAAATAAAAAAAATTAAATTAAAAACCCACAAAAATTCTAGATTGGCTAAGTTGCTTATTAGACCTAGGATTGGATTTTTATCTATGCTCTACACCTTTGCTTCTTGAGTTCGACCCCTACTTGCTTGCCATTGTACATGTTTAGTAGGGTATAATAAATTTTAATCCTTGCTGTTCATTCTCTGATTGATTGTTGTGTGTTAATTGTTGGAGATCGAGGAGGCTTGAGTAGTCGCATCAGCGACAGTGAGTCTGATTTGTCAGACCACTATTTAGAGGCTCTCGCTTTTCTTCGCTTTTCACCGTGTCACTCACCTCACATCCGACACCTTCGCCGGCACACCCGCCTCGGGGTCCGCGCTCCACATTGCCCTACCCGATCAAATCTTGCCGGACCTGCACCCATATAATGGCTGAGCTCCGTCACTTCATTCCTCATCTTAGGCTCATTTGTTCACCACCCAGTGACCTCCACCGTCTTGGCGAGAGTGACAGCTTGCTCCATAAGGTGTCGCAGCGAGGAGGGAGCAAGGAACCACTGATCTGGCGAGTTTGCTCCGTCGTGCGCCGCCGGAAGGTAGCGCCAGAGCCTCAGACGACGACGGTCCTCGAGGCAAGGACCCAGAGCACCAGCGGCTCGTCCCCAGTCGATCCCTACACCCAGGTAGCTTAGACTCTTTCCCATTTTCTTTGATTTTGATTTTCCCCCAAATCGCACCGTCGTCGACCTCCACTGATTCCGACCATCTCACCCTTCCACTCGATCATCGGAATCTCCCATCACGTTCGCCCTTCCCTCGCGCATCTTCTCCGCCCCTCCGTTCAACCCACCTCGCACAGGAGCTGGGGTTCGACCCCCTTCGTCGTCGCTTCGCCGGGGTTCGCCCGCACCACCTCACCGTTCACCTTCACCACCGCTAACGGGGTCAAGGCGGTCTGCCCTCGACCCAGAAGCTCTTTGGTTACGCTTTGCAGGTCAATCGAGGGTTGTCTGAGGCCTCTCGACTTTTGCACCGGAGCTTCTCCTCCGCCTGAGTTGACAGAGCTCTCCGGAGCTCCGTCGGTTCATCGGAGGTGTGCCACAGACGCGGAGAGTCGAGCCGAAGCTTCTCCGATCATCAGAAGCCCCCGCGGAGTCTCAGAGCGCGCGTACTGGGCCGGCGAAGTTCGCCAGCCACTTGTTCTTCCAGGATCTCCATCTACCGCCGGATCTCCTCCAGCTCCAGTTTCGATCTGAGCCTTCCATTCCAAGAGTAGCAGTTACCACACGATCTTCAGGAGGATTGATCCAGACCGCACGATCGAAGGAAGAGAAGCCAGCGATCCAGGGCCGTCAGATCTCCACATGTCGCCCTCTCCTTCGACGATCACATGGGTTTAGCCACAGCGCGCTAGGACCGTTCGATCAGCTACGTGGCACGCATCCGTCCCTCGAGATTTAATAAGGGGTGATTGTTCTTAGGCCCCTCTGCTTCCTTTATTTCGTATGTAGTCCTGTAAATATAGAGTTCAGTTGTTTTCTTTTTGTTTTATTTGCACTTTGGACCTTAGCTTTATTTTATTTGCATATATACCCATGTCTGTAGTGTAGCACGTGCATCGACACGTGCCTCTTTGGGATATTTGCATACTTCACCCTGTAGTTCTGGATGAGTATGAAATGAATGAATATTTTTAGAAAATTGCATTTATGCCCCTGTGAGTAATTTTTATGCGCATGTGCGTGATATTAGTGGGTAAATTACACTAAGGCCCTTGGACTTTTAATACATGTTATTAAATAGTCCCAGGACCTTATTTTATTTGCAATTAGGTCCCTGAGTGCCCCAGACACGTGCCACGTGCGTGATTTCTTGGGAATTTTGCACCGGACCCCCCAGAACTTTTGGTGATTACGCACAGGTCCCTGTGCACTGTACCTAGGTTTTATTTTTAAATAAAAAATCAAACTTACTCCAAATTCGATGAAAATTGGACACATGGCTCCTGCCATGGTGTAAAATTTTCTAGAATTCTTGGAGACATTTTTGTTTTTTTTTTTATATTTTTAAAAAATCAAAAACTGCTATTTTCATTACTGTTTGATTTGGAAAATCACAAAAAAATATTAAAATTTATCTAAAAATTACAAAAAAAATTAGCTACTGTTACTTTTGTTGTGTTTGATTTTCTGGCCATTTTGCATATTATAAAACTCTTAAAAATTGAAAAACACCTAAAAACTCATAAAAATTCTAATAAATGATCTAAAAATCCAAAAATAATAATAAAGGTGCCCAAATTTTCCTTGTTTCTTTCTCTTTACAGGAAAATTACCTCCAGGCTTATTGGGGGCTTTTAGATACTTTATCTAAGTCCCTTAAGCTCGGCTGGACAGTGCCTTCATTTTCTTGCATTGTTTTATTTTTAGAAAATTAAATAAAATTCATAAAAATACCAAAAATTCACTAAAAACAGTAAAACTTATAAAACACATAAAAACATTTTTATTTGAATTTTTTGACTGATTTTTGATGCATTAAATAATTGCTTGAATTTGGTTGTTTCTTTAGTTTCCTTATTTTCTTAATTAATTAAAATCCCAAAAAAATTAAAAACAATTAAAAATCCACCAAAAACACTTGTCTTCTATTTTATTTTAATTTTGAGACTACTTCGTAGGCCGCGAGGCCATCACGTGCTCCTTGTGTTCGACCCTGGTCGCTATCCCAGGTTAAAATAATAGCAAGACCGCTATTTGATTTTGAGTTGATTTTATCTTATTTGGTGGTCTCTTTTTCTCGATCGACCACCCGAGTGATTGAGGTCGCAACGACCGCTTGAGATACACTTTATTTACCTCGCTCGCTTGGCTTTTTGTGGTCATCAGAATGGCGTCATTGCCGGGGAGCACGGCTTAGTAGTTTTTTATTTTTCTTTTTCATTTTCTCTTTGTTTTCTTTTTCGCGGCTTTCTGCGGCTTTTTCTGAGTCTGTGGCTTTTCACGGCTTTTTGTTTTTCTTGCTTCTTTTTGCTTTATTTTGTTTTATTTTATTTTCTTTTGTTTTTGTTTTTGTTTGAGTTTTGTTTGTTTATTTTATTTGGCATTTTTGCACATATACCCTGTTTTATTTTCTTGCTATTATTTGATTATTTTATTGGTCTGACCACTTGTCTCTTTCTTGCGAGGGCCCGAGGACCGAGGCGACAGCTTTCGAGAAGCCGGCGCAACCGCGAGACTCGGAGGCGGCTCCCTTCTGCATGGAGCCGCAAGAGAGCGTGAGAGAGAGGCTGAGTGGGAGAGGATTAGAGTAGGATTAGTTTAGACTTTATTTTTATTTTTATTTGATTATTGTAATAATATAGGGACAGACTCAGATACTTTGGACTTGGCTTGACTAGCGGGTCTGTTTCGCCGAGCATCGGTGTGCTCGGGGGACCCTGAGATTTTTCGCGGCTTTTTCGCGGTTTTTGGTTTTCTTGCTGCCTTTTACGGTTTTACGCGGTTTTTCTCAAGCCCCTAGATTTAGGATTTTCTGCTTGACTGTGCTTTAATTAGTAGGATCCCCACACCTAATTATTTGCTTGTTCCTATAGTGCAATTAATTGGACCTACTAATAAATCACTAATAAAAATAACTGACTCACTCCCTTCGTAACCTACGTGCCATGGCCTGCCCTGCCAAGCGCTGCTCCTGAACCCGATGTGTCGGGAGGAGGAGGGGTAGACCGAGACCGGACCTTTGGCTTGAAGGATCGGTGACCAGTTAGACGGTTCTTCGAGTAGAATTGCATGTTTAGGACTCGGGTTTTCACCGCTGCACCATATAGGTAGTTTCTTTTCAGTCTTTACATTTCTGCGCGGATCATTTTGCATGTAGAGTGCTGGAGACAGGTACGCATTTCTATCTTTGCATGCATCATTGATTTCTTCGCGCATCGACTTTTTCGTCTTCTCCCTCCTGTTTTTGACTTAATAATCAGGAGAACCGAAAAATTCGTTAGGCCTTTGTTTTTATTGAAAAATATTAAAAAGAAAAACAATAAAATTGGGACTGCTAAAACTATTGACCCTAAAAGACACTTGACCTAAAAATCTGTCTTGGGGAGAACAACCCCCTCATTGCTTGGTTTGCTTGTGCGAGAGAGTGACCCGTTCACTAGGTAGAGCCCTCCGGTGCTATTCCCGACTGATTACCGACTCATTCGTGCAGGCCAGTCGGTTGTGGTAGCATCGGGTATCCCAGCAGGTCACGTAATCGATCTGATAGATTGTTTGTTCACCAAAATAAAATTTGACAAGATAATCCGACCGAGCCTTTACAGTCTTCAGCTCGCATTGCGTTGGTGAACTGAGGGGTTTGTATTCTGATCATAGTTTCTCCAGATCCCATCCGCCTTACTCTCCAGATCACGATGATGGGTAGACGATCTCTTAGGCAGCCTCTGGCTGCACCGCTTTCGGGCACGTCCACCCGTTCATCTAGGTTGGCCCGCGAGAGCCGAGACCAGCTCTCCGAGCCCGAGTATGACTCCGCCCTGATCCCCCTTGACCCCCTTTCTTTCGGTTCCGAGAGACATGAGCCAGAGGAGAGATTGGCAAATTTATCAGCACCTGAGTTCGGCTCATTTGATTTTGCAGACGCCATGGCCGGCAGTTCCGAGGATCGCTCCCGAGGTCCACAGCCTGAGCACTTTGTGTTGGACTAGGGCGCGATCAACTCCACCCTGATCGCCTCCCTCGAGACCGTTCAGCAGCAGTTGAGGGATCAGGGAGCATTCATGCTTGATATGAGGAGAGAGATGGAGCAGATGCGAGCAGAGAGAGATCAGAGGAGAGACGGGCCGAGGATCCCGGATGATGCAGATGCAGCAGCCGCAGCAGCAGCCGCAGCGGCAGCAGCCGCCGCAGCCGCGGCAGGAGGACCATCGAGACCGATGCGGGAGTTAGACAACCCCGGATCGACGCTGATGCACCACTGGGTCGTACTTCCAGCTATCGTGGGGGACTTTAAGTTCCCCCCGAACACCTTGCAGTTACTCCCCCGCTTCCACGAGCTTGCCACTGAGGAGCCCCATCTCCACCTCCAGGAGTTTCTCATGATCTGTAGTACTGTCCACGATCGTCAGGTGGACCAGGATACAATTCGGATGATCGTCTTCCCCTTTTCCTTGGCAGACAGAGCAGCCACCTGGCTGAAGCACTTGGGGAAGTTTGTTTACACTTGGGAGCAGCTCCGCACCGAGTACTTACACAAGTACTACCCACTCGAGCGGACCAATGCAGCGAGAGCCCTCATCGGCAACTTCTCCATGCTCCCCAACGAGCAGTTCCATGAGGCATGGGAGAGGTTCCGTGAGCTGACTGATCGATGCCCGCACCATGATATTTCGAAGCCCAACCTTGTGCAGAGCTTCTTCAGCGGGCTGACACCAGAGCTCCAGGGCTTGGTGAACGCTTCTTGTGGCAGGTCTTACTTCGCCAAGGATCACGACCAGGTCTGGGCCATCTACGAGGAGATGGACGAGAACTATATGGTGATGTCCCAGACCAGGTTGTACACTCAGGGCAGACCCCAGCAGCAGCCAGGACCCGTGTAGTACCAGAGGATAGCACGGGTCGATGTCGGTCCATCCAGTTCATCCGCAGTAGCAGCAGCACAGGCAGAGTCTTCAGCTGCGGACATGGGTATTATCAGTGAGAAGTTGGATCGAATGGAGCTGATAGAGAAGAAGCAGTGCCAGGGCATCACTCAGATGGAGCAGATGGCACAGACTCTGAGCGACATGAAGACCCAGCTCATGTGTCTCCAGGAGGCACAGATGGCTTCACAGCCCCGTCTTCAGTCGCGAGGCGATCACGGTAGCAGCAGCAGCTCATCCCAGCGCTCCAGCTCACACCAGCAGCCTAGACAGGTTCACCTTGTACAGGCAGAGCCATACCAGCAGCCGCAGCCCACCTACCAGTCACCACCATCTCCAGATTTGCAGATGGTGGTATACCAGCCTGATCAGCCTCTGGCAGTACTCCCGCCAGCCCAGTACGATGCAGAGCCGTTGATGGAAATCAACGGGATTTGGTATGACTGTCCTCAGCATGGGATCCGACGAGACCATCCCGGATTCAGGTGGGGGAACGGAGGTGCCCAGCCCTAGCAGCAGCCATCTGGTCAGGGCGGCCAGTACAGCCAGCAGAGAGATCACCAGCCGCAGAAGCAGCCCCCAGTCTACCCTTCACAGCAGCAGCAGCAGTCATCCTTCGTTCCTCGTCCCTATCAGCAGGGACAGTCTTGGAGGCGTGAGCAGCAGCCTCATCAGCAGCAGCATCCTCCCACTTACCCCTCTCACCAGCAGCAGCACCAGTTCCAGCAGCCTCACTACCAGAGAGGCTACCCGTCGGGCTCCCATGGTCCACCATACGAGAGCCCCGCCTTGGACGACATAGCCCACCTCCTCACGGACCAGCAGGCTACTTTTAGACGAGATATGGACGAGTTCCGCCAGGAGATGCGGGACATTGTGAGAGGGAAGGCCGTCATCCCTGCCCAGATCGAGCCGAATCCCAACAGCCTGAAGCGGAAGTCTGAGCAGGTAGCTTACACTGACCATGCCACTCCTAGTGATCCATTTGATGATATGTCTGCAGATTTTTTTGATGTTGATTTTGTCACACTTAGGAGCGGTAGGACACCAGCCGACGGCGGCACCTCGTCTGAGCGACATCACGAGGACACACCTAGGGTGCCAGATGAGGAGCGGGAGAGCGGTACTGAGGCCGCTCATGTTGATGATGGTGGTACTGATGCCACCAAGGATGCTGATTGCACAGGCGGTGCTGAGGCCGCCATTTCACCAGTTTGAGGAGATGGTACTGAGGCCACTCCTGATGCCGAGCCAGAGTGCGGTACTGAGGCCGCGAGACGTCCAGTTGAGCTAGCCAGTGGTGGTACTGAGACCACCAGAGTTCATTCTGAGAGAGCTGTAGTTTTTCCTCAATCTGATGTATCTCGGAACCATGTTGTGAATAAAGGAAAAGGTTTGGTTTTTTTCTGGTCCCACTGTGGTGCTTGATGTATGTGCGGATCCGGCCATCGAGCCATCTAGACCTTTTCCTAGTCCTTCATCTGAGAAGGACCCAGTGATTCCCTTCCCTAGAGCCCTTCAGATGGGGAAGGGGAAGAAAAAAGAAAAAGATCCAAAAAAGAGAGAGCAGGAGGAGTTCAACCAGAACATGATTGATAGATTCCACATACAGCTGACCCTTCAGGAGGCTTTGCAGCACATCCCCCTTCTTCAGCGTTCGTTGAGAGACAGGACTACAGTCAGGAGGAAGAGGAGGAACCACCACTCAGAGATCCATTTGCTGACGAAAGCCACGTGCTTCGCGATTCAGAATCATCTGCCGGCTAAGAGGCCAGATTCAGGAGCCCCATATGTCAGATGTCACATTAGAGAGCAGAGGTTCGACCGGACTCTATTGGATAGCGGATCGTCTATCAACCTCCTTCCGGCAGCCCTTCTCGACCGCTTCGAGTTGGGCACTCTTAAACAGAGCAGGACAGTCCTTCAGTTTGCTGATCGATCTGTCAAGAGGCCGAAGGGGTTGTTGCGAGACATTGTCGTCACTGTTCAGGGCCTGCAATTCCCCGTGGACTTCGTAGTGTTGGACATGGAGATCCCTGATTCAGTGACTGATACCCCCATCATTCTCGGTCGTCCGTTCTTCTTGGCCACAGCCAAGGCGGTGACTGATCATGATAGCGGGAAGGTATACTTTCGCGTCGAGGGCGAAAGTGTACAAACAGAGACGGTCGAGGACTACAGAGCCAGAGACAGATCATGCTAAGAGACCAGTTCAGATGCAGAGCAGCTGACAGACAGATGCAGGGCTAGACATCCACCAGGACTGTGACTTTGTGATCACAGACGATGAGGCATCATGGGCAGATCCAGCAGCACAGGCCATCCTCTCATTTTCAGACACAGCTGATGCCGAGATGATAGCAGAGGAGAGCTTGGAGAGCACAGCCCTGGTTCAGGATACTTCAGTGGCAGCAGAGCAAGTTCTTGACCGCGACACGGAATTTTGTGACGGTGGTGCTGATGCCACCTTTGTTGATGCAGATCCCTCGGATTCAGAGTCTGGTTGGGCAGATTGCGAGAATTACATGCCAGACCTGAGTTCCACAGAGCCTACAGCTGAGGAGGAGGTAGATGCCGAGCATAGCAGAGACAGTCAGTCAGAGCAGCCTTCTCCAGTTCCTGAGATTGGGAGAGAGTTTCAGTTCTCCCATACAGATTTGGCAGCATACACAGAGACACTTCAGAGGCCAGATCCACCAGCACCCAGCTGTCCAGAGCTGAAGTCGCTCCCTACTTCACTGAAGTATCGATTCCTTGCGGGCGAGCCTGAGATGTACCCAGTCATCATCTCCGCCGATCTGACGGGAGAGCAAGAATCCCGTTTGATGGGGGTTCTTGAAAAGAACCGCAAGGCAATCGGATGGAGCGTAGCAGATCTCCATGGGATTAGTCCATCACGTTGCTCCCACCATATCTATCTCGAGGATGGGGCAAAGCCGTCGCGTGAGTTCCAGCGGTGGCTGAACCCCAATCTGAGAGAGGTTGTCATGAAGGAAATCTCAAAATGATGGAGCGCAGATTTTATTTATCCCATTTCCGACTCCAAGTGGGTCAGCCCCTTGCATGTGGTGCCCAAGAAGACGGGCATCACGACTGTGATCAATGAGTCGGGAGAGGAGATTGCTACACGAGTACCCACTTCTTGGCGGGTCTGTGTTGACTACAGGAGACTCAACCAGGCCACCAAGAAGGATCATTTCCCCCTGCCTTTTATTGACCAGATCATTGAGAGACTGGCAGGGAAGAGCCATTACTGTTTCCTGGATGGGTACTCGGGCTACAACCAGGTGGCCATCGCTCCTGAGGACCAGGAGAAGACCACTTTTACCTGTCCCTTCGGCACATACGCCTTCCGATGCATGCCATTCGGGCTATGCAATGCCCCTGCGACCCTTCAGAGATGCATGCTGTCGAACTTTTCAGACATGGTAGGGGAGTGTTTGGAGGTCTTCATGGATGATTTCTCGGCTTACGGCGACGGATTCGACTCCTTTCTTGACTGCCTAGACCGAGTACTCCAGCGATGTATAGAGGTCCATTTGGTGTTGTCTTGGGAGAAGAGTCACTTCATGGTGACTCAAGGGACGGTGCTTGGCCACATCATCTCCAACAGGGGCATGGAGGTTGATCCGGCCAAGGTAGATGTCATTAGAAAACTCGTACCGCCGTCCAATTTGAGGTAGTTACGGTCATTTCTGGGGCACATCGGTTTCTACCAATGATTTATTCATGATTTCAGCAGGATTGCCCGGCCGTTGACTGACCTCCTGACGAAAGACACCGAGTTCCTTGTCGATGACAAGCGTCTTTCATCCTTCGAGACTCTCAAGCAGTGTGTCATAGAGGCTCCTGTTCTCCAGCCACCGGATTGGTCGCTCCCATTCGAGATCATGACGGATGCCTTCGATTTTGCCGTGGGGGCCGTGCTGGGACAGAGGAGGGATGGAGTCCCCTTTGCTATCCACTACGCTAGCCGCACATTGGATTCCGCCCAGCGGAATTATACGGTCACAGAGAAGGAGATGCTAGCCGTAGTGTTCGCCCTAGATAAGTTCAGATCTTATATCATTGGATCTAGAATGACCTTGTACACTGATCACACCGCCATCCGATACCTCATGGCAAAGAAGGATGCCAAGGCCAGATTGACTAGATGGATCCTTCTATTCCAGGAGTTCGACATTGAGATCAAGGATAAGCCTGGAGTCAAGAATGTGGTGGCGGATCATCTCTCCCGTTTAGAGCAGCCTGAGGAGTCCGAGCATATTGATCCCATTTGTGAGACCTTCCCAGATGAGGCGATCCTTGCTATCGCCTCACTCCCATGGTATGCCGATATTGTGAACTTTCTTGTTGCTGGGAAAGTCCCACAAGATTGGCCCAGGCAGAGGCTTGAGACCTTCCTTGAGAAGGCCAAGTCCTACCACTGGGAGGATCCCATCCTTTACCACGAAGGAGGGGATAGCGTCTGGCATCGGTGCATTCCTCAGGAGGAACACCATAGCATCCTCACTTACTGCCACAAGCTTGAGGCAGGAGGACATCATTCTGGGAGGAGAACGGCACAGAAAGTGCTCCAATCCGGCTTATGGTGGCCTACCCTCTTCAAGGACTCTGATGAGTTCGTGAAGAGGTGTACTGACTGTCAGAGGATGGGCACTTGTGGACAGCGTGATATGATGCCGATGCAGCCCATTCACTTCTGTGAGGTTTTTCACGCATGGGGCATCGATTTCATGGGTCCATTCCCTAAGAGTCAGGGATTTGAGTACATTCTGTTGGCCGTAGATTATGTTAGTCATTGGGTTGAGGCTATCCCCGCCCGAGCCGCTGATGCGAGGACAGTTTGCATATTTTTGAGGAAGCACATCATCACGTGGTTCGGGGTACCTCGAGTATTGATTTCAGATGGGGGGTCTCATTTCATCAACGACCAGGTGAAGGCCCTTGCTAGCGAGTTCGGCAGGGACCATCGCATTGCTACACCTTACCATCCACAGATGAATGGTCTAGCCGAGGTGTCGAACAGGGAGATCAAGACTATATTGCAGAAAGTCGTCCGCCCTGACCGAAAAGATTGGTCACAGCTTTTGGACTTGGTCTTGTGGGCATATAGGACGTCTTTCAAGACACCATTGGGCACATCTCCCTTTCGCCTTGTATATGGCATGCCATGCCATTTACCTGTTGAGCTGAGGCACATGTCACTTTGGGCAGTCACTGAGATACTTATGGATCCAGATGGTGTAGGAGACCAGAGGAGGGCAGAGTTAGCAGCCCTGGAGGAGTTGAGAGATACCGCCTTCTCAAACAGCCTACAGTATAAGGAGAGAGTGAAGGAGTGGCATGATTCTCACATCAGCCATAAGCATTTTGAGCCTGGACAGAGAGTATGGCTGTTTGATGCGAGGCTTCATTTATTTCCAGGGAAGCTACAGAGCAAATGGAAGGGACCTTATCTGGTGAGAAAGGTACACGACAACGGTAGCATTGATATATCCGAGTTGTCTTCTGAGAGTACCTTTCGAGTGAACGGCCAGCGGCTCAAGCCATTTCTAGATCATGAGCCGTGGGTCGTTGATGTTGCCCCGATTCATTTTGCGTGAGATGTGGTCTTTGACTCACATCTATTGCATCTCACGCCTGATTCTCACTGATCTTCCAACTTGTATAGATCCAGATGTCCATATCATCACATTCGTTAGTCCCACATCCCTTTATTCATCCTTTGATTATGCTATACTTAGGGTGTACTTTACCCTAAGTATAGGGGAGATGTAGGACCTTTGGGTATTTCTTTTGTTTCTATCTACCTCTGTTTTTGCTGCCTATACTTAGGGATATTTTACCCTAAGTATAGGGGGGTAGACCCTGTACATTCTCCACTCGGTTTTCCCTTTGTGTACAGCATGCTATACTTAGGATTACTTGATCCTAAGTATAGGGGGAAAAGCCGAGAGTCTTTTGACCTTCTATTCATTCATCTTTGTATATAGCCTTCCTTTTCACTTCCCTATACCTCGCACGAGTTATGTCTTCTTCATAGCTTTTGACTCTGAGGACATCGTTCGAGCTAAGTATAGGGGGTGTGTATATATTTCATATATACTTTAGCCATAACTCGTACTTTGTGTGAGTGTGTTAATAAATAAAAATGGCTAAAAACCCTAAAAATCACAAAAATTAAAAAAATTTTCATGTACATAAACCTTCTTTTATTTGCACATAAATAGCTAGTGTACAAATTATTTTTATAAAAATGTTTTCAAAAACCTTTTTGTGTAAAGCTTGTGTAAATATTTTTGTATCAAAATTATGTATGTAGTACAAAATTTTTTCAAAATATTTTGAAAATCAAAAGTTTGCAAAAATCTTGTGTAAATGTGTGTAAATACCTTTTGCAAAACTTGCACTTCATGCATCATCCATTCATGATTTCAAAACATTTTTTCAAAAATTTTGCATGTTTGTAAAATTTGTGTAAATAGCATCTTTTGTACGTATGTATTTAGTTTTTCTGGATGATAGTTGACATTTAAACTAGCCTAGAATTAAACTGGGAAATGGAGCTTGATTAAGATCTTAATCCACCTAATTCATAAGAGGAACCTTATAGGACTTAGGTTTAAGGCTTTTCAGGTCCATGGTGACTTAATTCTTTGAGTCCACTAGGCTATGATCACACGTCATCTCAATGAGCCTAAGTAGAGCACTTAACAACAACACATGACTCATAGGGACAATGGCTTTACTTGGACACCAGCACTTTGCACCAGGCTCTCTACGGATGAGGTGGTGAGGAGGCAGTCTTCCTTGACTTGGGGTAGCATATGAGGGTAGTACTTTTAGGCGGAACCTCTCTTCTTCTTTTAGTGAAGGAAGTGCGTCTCAACTTGGTCTGGTTGCCATGAGGTCTAACGACGGGGGTTGTGGGTTGCAATAAAGCTTCAAAAGAGGGATAGTCTACTGGCTCAAGAGGAAAAACTCCTTGTATATATGCTGCACATGTACATGTTGTATAGATGCACTTGAAAAAAAATACAAAAAGAAAATAACTCCAAAAAAGTGGCGGGTCTGAGAGAAAATGATAATCCCACTGGAGTATGTATATAGAGTGCAATAAGCAAAGCTTGTGTTTCATGTTCCACCTTATGTAGCTTGCAGCAGGGAGACTTGGCTACACTGGTCAAGCTCCCAAGGATACATGGCTACACTGGCCATGGTCCATTCTCTTCTTCCTCCTCTTCTTGAGCCGGTTGAACTTGAACTTAGAAGGGAATACCCCGCTCCTCGAGGAAAGAGTGGCCAGATTGAGGTCATAGAGTTACCTTGTTGGGGAGGGTTGTCAAGTTGCCATTTCTGAGGTGGAGAGGTTATACCTCACATTCACAGGACAAGGAAAGATTCATGGTCTTCAGAGTTTGTGATTGATGACTTGTTCTGATCTGGAGCATTGAGGAGTCTTGATTAGAGATTAGTGGAACTTAGAGGCTATTGAGTTTTATACTTAAGTCCAAATAAGGTTCCGACACATTAATAATCCAAAGATCTGATTAAGCTCCATACCTCAATTTAATGAAGGCAAGTTTAATAATCAACATTGATCCATGTACATTCTTCTCTTTTTCTTTTTCTTTCTTCTTTTTCACTTCTTTTTTCAAATAAGTGTTTGCTAAAGGACTAGCAAAGTTAAGTATAGGGGGGTGATGAATACTCATTCATCACTCTTTATTCTTATATTTTAGCTACAAAAACCTTTGCAAATGCATGTATATATTTGTAAACATAAATAATTACCAAAAGCATGCATGGTGTAAAAAGTAATAATTAGCATGTTTTTGTGCAAAAATAAAAGAATAAAGATCAAAAAGAAAAAGAGGGAAATATTTAGAATAAATATTGAGCAACCTAACCCAAGGGAGGGCTCAACATGGGCCTGACTGCATAAAAGCCAAAGTAGAGGGAGATAGGGGCTCATGTGTGTAAATATATTTGTAAATATAATAAAAATATTTTCCTCCAAAAAGAGACTAAAATGGGCTTGTAAATATTTGTATATATTTATAAATATAAAAATCAAAATAAAAAGAAAACAAAAATCTTCACCTTGTGCATATTCATCCTGTACATAGCCACTCCTAAATTTATTTCACCTTATAAATAAATAAAATTAATTTTTTATAAAATTTGTATATATTCTAATTTTTATGTTGTAAATAAATAAAATAGAAACAATTAAAACAAAAACAAAATAAAAATAACAAAATTAAAAACCCAAAAATACATTGTATATATACCTTGTATATATATGTACATATGTATTTATTTCACCTATGTATATAAATAATAAAAATAAAATAAAAATACCCTTTTATTCCTAATTTTATGATATATATATAAATAAAATATAAAATAGGAATAAAAATGTATAAAAATAAATAATTAAAAATCAAAATTAAAAATTCTATACTGTATATATACCTATGTATAGTACTATATTATAAATACCTTATTTTTATTTTGAAAAATTAATTATAAATCACCAAAAAAATAGAAAAAATTAAAACAAAAATATTTCATGTTTTGACTTTTAATAATTCGATCATTTGCTATTTTTAATTTAATTTCTAAATCTTTTCCAGGTGGTAGCCTCCCATTGGTCCAGGGGGGTTGTTGACTGCCCGGTCAACTCCCCCCCCCAGGACCACCTCTCACGGGTATTAGGCGGGCGACCCGATTTCTCCCGATTATTACGCCTAAACCCGAACACCTCACACTTAAACCCCGGGTCCGTGTCACTCACCTCACATCCGACACCTTCGCCGGCACACCCGCCTCGGGGTCCGCGCTCCACATTGCCCTACCCGATCAAATCTTGCTGGACCTGCACCCATATAAAGGCTGAGCTCCGCCACTTCATTCCTCATCTTTGGCTCATTTGTTCACCACCCAATGACCTCCACCGTCTTGGCGAGAGTGACAGCTTGCTCCAGAAGGTGTCGCAGCGAGGAGGGAGCAAGGAACCACTGATCCGGCGAGTTTGCTCCGCCGTGCGCCGCCGGAAGGTAGCGCCAGAGCCTCGGACGACGACGGTCCTCGAGGAAAGGACCCAGAGCACCAGCGGCTCGTCCCCAGTCGATCCCTACACCCAGGTAGCTTAGATTCTTTCCCATTTTCTTTGATTTTGATTTTCCCCCAAATCGCACTGTCATCGACCTCCGCTGATTCCGACCATCTCACCCTTCCGCTCGATCATCGGAATCTCCCATCACGTTCGCCCTTCCCTCGCGCATCTTCTCCGTCCCTCCATTCAACCCAGCTCGCACAGGAGCTGGGGTTCGACCCCCTTCGCCGTCGCTTCGCCGGGGTTCGCCCGCACCACCTCACCGTTCACCTTCACCACCGCTAACGGGGTCGAGGCAGTTTGCCCTCGACCCAGAAGCTCTTTGGTTACGCTTTGCAGGTCAATCGAGGGTTGTCTGAGGCCTCTCGACTTTTGCACCGGAGCTTCTCCTCCGCCTGAGTTGACAGAGCTCTCCGGAGCTCCGTCGGTTCATCGGAGGTGTGCCACAGACGCGGGGAGTCGAGCCGAAGCTTCTCCGATCATCAGAACCCCCGCGGAGGCTCAGAGCGCGCGTACTGGGCAGGCGAAGTTCGCCGGCCACTTGTTCTTCGAGGATCTCCAGCTACCGTCGGATCTCCTCCAGCTCCAGTTTCGATCTGAGCCTTCCATTCCAGGAGTAGCAGTTACCGCACGATCTTCAGGAGGATCGATCCAGACTGCACGATCGAAGGAAGAGACGCCAGCGATCCAGGGCCATCAGATCTCCACGTGTCGCCCTCTCCTTCGACGATCACTCGAGGGTTTAGCCACAGCGCGCTAGGACCGTTCGATCAGCTACGTGGCACGCATTCGTCCCTCGAGATTTAATAAGGGGTAATTGTTCTTAGGCCCCTCTGTTTCCTTTATTTCATATTTAGTCCTGTAAATATGGAGTTCAGTTGTTTTCTTTTTGGTTTATTTGCACTTTGGACCTGAGCTTTATTTTATTTGCATATATGCCCCTGTCTGTAGTGTAGCACGTGCATCGACACGTGCCTCTTTGGGATATTTGCATACTTCACCCTGTAGTTCTGGATGGGTATGAAATGAATGAATATTTTTAGAAAATTGCATTTATGCTTCTATGAGTAATTTTTATACGCATGTGTGTGATATTAGTGGGTAAATTACACTAAGGCCCTTGGAATTTTAATACCTGTTATTAAATAGTCCCAGGACCTTATTTTATTTGCAATTAGGTCCCTGAGTGCCCCAGACACGCACCACGCGCGCGATTTCTTGGGAATTTTGCACCGGACCCCCCAGAACTTTTGGTGATTACGCACAGGTCCCTATGCACTGTACCTAGGTTTTATTTTTGAATAAAATATCAAACTTACTCTAAATTCGATGAAAATTGGGCACATGGCTCCTGCCATGGTGTAAAATTTTCTAGAATTCTTGGAGACATTTTTGTTTTTATTTGATATTTTTAAAAAATCAAAAAACCATTTTCATTACTTTTTGATTTGGAAAATCACAAAAAATATTAAAATTTATCAAAAAATTACAAAAAAATTAGATATTGTTTCTTTTATTGTGTTTGATTTTCTAGCTAATTTTGGCTATTTTTCATTTTATAAAACTCTTAAAAATTGAAAAACACCTAAAAACTCATAAAAATTCTAATAAATAATCTAAAAATCCAAAAATAATATTTAAGTTGCTCAAATTTTCCTTGTTTCTTTCTCTTTACAGGAAAATTACCTCCAAGCTTATTGGGGGTTTTTAGATATTTTATCTAAGTCCCTTAAGCTCGGCTGGACTGTACCTTCATTTTTTTGCATTGTTTTATTTTTAGAAAATTAAATAAAAATCAAAAAATCCCAAAAATTCACTAAAAACAGTAAAACTTATAAAACACACAAAAACATTTTTATTTGATTTTTTGACTGATTTTTGATGCATTAAATAATTGCTTGAATTTGATTGTTTCTTTAGTTTCCTTATTTTTTTAATTAATTAAAATCCCAAAAAAATTAAAAACAATTTAAAATCCACCAAAACACTTGTCTTCTATTTTATTTTAATTTTGAGACTACTTCATAGGCCGCGAGGCCATCACGTGCTCCTTGTGTTCGACCCTAGTCGCTATACCATGTTAAAATAATAGCAAAACCGCTATTTGATTTTGAGTTGATTTTATCTTATTTGGTGGTCTCTTTTTCTCGATCGACCACCCGAGTGATTGAGGTCGCAATGACCGCTTGAGATACACCTGATTTACCTCGCTCGCTCGGCTTTTTGTGGTCATCAATCTCCTGGAAAACCATTGAAAGAACAACTTCTTCCCTCCACGTACACCAGATCTCGACATGTATATGTGAATGCAGAGGTGTGGTCCGCGGGAGGAGGGTGCTGAGGAGCGGTGGAGGGGGGAGGGGGCTTTGACTTGTTGAGGTGTGGTCCGCAAGAGGGTGGGTGGGGATGGTGATTGGGGGAGGCGGGCTTCTGGATGTCGGTGAAGGGGAGGGGATTGCTTACAGAGGTGCGGTCTGGCGGGAGCAGGGTGGGGAACTTGTAGAGGGGTCGACGGCGAACGGGGGGCGAGGGGGGTTCCGGAGGTCGACGAGGAAGCTTGCAGAGGTTGGGGAGGGTCCGGAAGTCGCTCGGGTCCTAAGGCCACCGGGGGGCTTCCGGAGGTCGGCGGAGGGGAGGGGTGGCTTGTAGAGGTGCGGTCCGACAGGAGGGAGGTGGGGGGTTTCGGAGGTCTCCTGGGTCTTGAGGTCGTCGGGGGGTGTTCGGAGGTTGGCGGAGGAATGGGGTGGCTTGCAGAGGCACGGTCCGGCGGGAGGGGGGCTTCCGGATGTCATCGGAGGGGAGGGGTGGCTTGCAGAGGTGTGGTCCGATGGGAGGGAGGTGGGGGGTTCTGAAGGTCCTGGGTCCTGAGGTCGGCACGGGGGGGGGGGGGGGGGGGGAGGGGAGGAGGAGGGGGGCTTTTAGAGGTCGGCAGAGGGGAGGGGTGGCTTGCAGAGGTGCGGTCCAGCGGGAGGGACATGGGGGGATTCCGGAGGTCGCCCGGGTCCTGAGATCGTTGGGGGGGCTTTCAGAGGTTGGCGGAGGTGGGGGGCTTTCGGAGGTCAGCGAAGGGGAGGGGGTGGCTTGCAGAGGCGCGATCCAGCGGGAGGGGGTGGGGAACTTGCAGAGGGGTCTACGACGACCGGGGGGTGTTGCAGAGGTGCCAGGGGGTTCCGGAGGTCGATGGGGGGGGACTTGAAGATGTCAACGACGACGGGGGGAACTTGCAGAGTTCGACGACGATCGCTCGGGTTTTGAGGTCGCCAAGGGGGGTTTCCGGAGGCTGCGCTCTGGATGGTGACAGCTACCAGCTGAGAGAACACAGTGACATGATTTGTAAATAATAGTGAGTATTAGGGACAACTTCGTCTTTTTTAACGGAAACCATCAAATATAATGGCATCTCAAACAGAACATAACACAGGTTTATGCCATGTAAGAGTTAAGCATTACTCGGGGGTTCTCATGTAACTAGCGATTATGTAGGGTTATGAATGTTATTATAAAATTACTAAGAGTTATGGGTGTAAAAATCTCATATAATTAATACACAAACACTATAAATAAACAACATTATACTAATACGCTCTACATTCTCTAACACTCTCTCTCTATGCATAGTAACACATACGTGCACACACATATATAATAAGACGCATGCAACAACACACACATACCTACTTAAATAACACAAACACATATACAATTAAGACTTTATCTTATAGTCTCAAAAAAAGTAGGAAGTATAAGTATTTAGTCATACATAAATCTGGTCACATATTTTAATGCAATTTCTTAATTTTCCATTTATATTTCATCATACACCATTCATACATGTTAAATTTAATATAGAATAATCTAAAAAAATATGTTCTAACATCTAATCAAAGGTAATCTGATGGTATAACGTCCAATATGCAAGTTATCGAAATCAAACAAGATTGCAGTTTCTAACGATAATAGTTTTGGCATTTCATCGTACACATGTACATATGTTAATTTGCATGTAGAATAGCTTAACAACATCAATTCTAGCATCTAATCTACATCAAATCTAATCATTGATATACAACCAATAAATTAAGGAATTCTAATAACAAGATATGATGTTCTCTAAAAATAATTTGTAAACCCTAAAACATTGAATATATCCATGTTATGTAATTAAAATCAAAGCGAATGAGGAGTACTCGAAATACATGATGTAAGGAGTACATGGAGGAGGCAAATGATGGTCTATGGAGGTAAGGGACGCCATTCAAAGATAATTGGAATAGGGTTTTTAGGGTTAATTTTGTTAGGAATGAAAGAAAGGGAGCCTGATAGTGTTTCGTCTAGCAGACGTGGGCGAGCACATGTGCTCTCCAAAGTGCTCGTCATTGTACTCGCTAACAAATTTTCACACACCACTTAAAGCCACGCGTGAAATTCAACTGGGCGAGCACATGCGGGTGAGCACATGTGCTCACAAAGTGCCCGTCCACAAGGTGGGTGAGTGCAAGTGCTCACCCAATCCTTGTCCTTTTCTTCTCACCAAATCACCTTTTTCTTGTAGTGTATACTAGGTAACAAAAACTGAAAACTAAAAATAATTTTTTTTATATTCCACCTAAAGAGTTGCAACAACATCGCATTAAAGCAACTTTAAAACTCTCGTGATTTAAACATAGTAAGCATTTTTTAGGTACTTAAGAACCTATTTTACACACATAATATCTTATTTTCGAGTAATTCCTTTTTATTATTATTTTATAGTATTTTTACCTCACGAACTTTAGAATCTTTGTAAATTATCTTTTCGACCTTTTAAACACCATTGTTTTCCCCTGACCCTGTAAGATTGCTAACTCTTACACCTCATACCTTGTGGTTAACTCCCTCCCATCCACTTAACTGTTAAAATGGATTGGATTCTGTCTCGAGAATATCTAATATTACATTCATTATTTATCATAATTACAACTAATACCCTCCTACTGTTTCTCTCCCTCCATCCTCTTCACCTCCCCTCCCCCTCCAACACCCTCCCTCGGCCAGCCACCCCAAGCATCGCCACGACCTCAGCCTCCCTCCCAGCGCCAACCCACAGCAGTCTGCCCTCTGCCTTCCTCCTCAATGTCGCCCCAATGCCGCCGTTCTGGAGCTTCAATTCCGTCCTCCTCCCACCGTCGTCTCAACTGGGCCCTCCTCTCCAGGATTGCCTCTACTCCACCTTCCTCCCCAACGCCGCCCCTACGTCGTTCTGCCCTCTTGACCAACCATTATTGCCATTAAAATTGAAGTGGAACAAAATCAAGCGGACTAAATAGAGTTGATACGTGTCTGATGTTGTATTTCATTGTCATTCGTTTCAAATGGGGTTACTGTTGCTGAATTATGTTGTATTAAGCTTCGATTTGCATATCTGAATGCATTGCCGTGGAATTGGTTTTTGTTGACTCAATTTGACGGGATTTATATAGCCCTGATACAAAGATTTGTATGAAATCTGCAAGTATATGATTGCTCCAAGAAGTGTGATTTAGTTTTTTTAAAAGAAGTTGATGATTGATATGATTTGGATGTGACATGTTTACTACTTTGAATTTGCTGTAAATATAAGTTGAAGTTAGTGTCCGAGCTTCGTTTCTTAAATAGAGATTCGAATATGTAGAGGGGCCATTTGAGATGAATGTGCAACTCGTGGGATCAGTAGATCAGAGAGAAGTATGTTTTTTTCCTAATTGCATTGATTTATCTCTGCTAATACGCACCTGATTTGTACAAATCGAAGGGTAAATTTCTCCTGCTGGTGTTCAAACGATTGGGGGAACTGTAGCATCCGGTTTCCAATCAAACCCGAAGTCGTCCGATTTTGGGTCTAATGAACCCAAAAACGTTGTCGGTCAATACTAAACAACCTAAAACGACCAATTGATCATGAATCAAAAGTCGTTCGGGCGAAATCGACCGAAAATCGATCGCTTCGTAATTCGCGCCGTGAAAAGCCACGACGCAAATTCGGAAACCGCGAAATAAACCAAGACCATCATGAGATCCGATTCGACAATACGAGACCAACGGAATCGACCGTTCGTCAATCGGAGGTCATATGATATTTTTAAATCACAAAATTTAACCTTAAACAAAAACCGTATCCGAAAACTTCGGGGGTTCAAAACCCAATCGGAAGTATATCAATATGGTACTCATATTGATCGTCGTTCAGAAACGATCAAATCAAGATACTTCGCGTCGAAAGCGGAAGCCCGAGGTGCACGTACAGTTCATTTTAAGTTTGTAAAATATATATATATATATATATATATATATTAAATTAATAAATTTAGACACACAGTAGCAGTCTGCTATTGTCTGCTGGTTAAAAAAAAATTAAAATAAAACAGTAGCAGAGCTACTGTATGTTTCCAGCCGTGTAAAAAAAAATGCTACAGTGCATAGTGTTTCTAGAAAAGCCACATGGCTCTCCTTCTCTTTATACACTTGGCTTGTATTCTTATTCCATTTGGCAACCGATCAAGGCCTCTATATCTATATAAGTCCACCCACATTTTTTTCTCCACCGAGAGAGGGATTGGTGCCCCTTTTCTATCGTTGAAGACCTCAAGGCTGGAAGTCTGCTGCTCCAATTCAGCCCAAGTTACTGAAGCCTCTTCCAAAGCCATTACCATTTCCTCCACATTGCTGCAAGAAGCCACTGCATGCAACTCTTTTTCTTCAATTTGGACAATTAAAATAAGGTACCATCCTATTACCCCTCTTGCTGCCATGCATGAGATGTATCCACATTCTCTTATTCTCCTTTCAGATTTATTCTAGAATTGATGAATCAAAGGAATCCAGAAAAAAAAATTTTGAAAATATATTACGGTTATTCTTTGCTCTTGAGTTAAGAAAAAGAAATTTTTTAATTTAAAATTTCTGTCTGTTCCAGCACCTATAAAAAAAACATGATTAAGACCTACAAATTCTGATTCATTGTTCCTGTTTACAAAAAGAAAGGTTTATTTTTTTGTTGTAACTATAATCTTGCAAGTCTTGCTGCCTGCATGCACCATATAACCCTCTCCTCCTGCTATCTAAGCGATTTTACATGGGTTGAGTTACATTCTTGGATGGATCTTTGCTCCTGTTCAGTAGCTCGATCATAAATCCCTCTAGTGAACACAAATTATAATAAGGAAAATGAATGGGTTAAATAATTCCAGAAAAATCAATGATATATGGTGTATTCTTTGAATTGTATGTATAGGTAATAATTTCAAAGTTAGGATTGTAGAGTTGGTCTGAAGTAGGTGGTGCTACATATAGGTTAAAATCCTGTCGATTTTTTTCCAATACTCAGCTCCATTCAGGGGACATAAGATGGCTACAAATTTAGATGGGAAGACACTTTGATGCCAAAAATCTTATAAAGCTCTATGGAGTATAGTTGCAAGGCTGGGTAATAGCTTCAAAGGAATGATTTTATTGTGGCATAGAGGTTAAATTCTACTCGAACTTTCCCATCTTTCGTATCAACAACCAACAAATCATTCTGGATGGGTTTATTCTTAATTGACAGGAACCATGTCTCTTATGGCTGACTTTCGGATTGGAAAATCTATGCTTGAATTCCTTCTTTGATAACTTGATAAAATGATTATGCTTGAATTACCTTGAGACTTGGCGTACGTACTTCAAATGAGATCCGATTATCTCTAGGTTCGGGAAATAAAGACAGACATTTTATTTGGACAATACTTAATGTACTATTCTGGAACTAAGAATATTAACCAATTATTATTGTATCTATGACTAGAATATTAGAAGGCGTATTATAATAGCTAATAACAAAAAGTTTCTGTTGATACTATTTTGGAAAATTCCATTTCCTTATTTGATTATGAAAGACCATAATTTTAGGAGATATGGATGTGGGAAGTCAGTTGTATTTGGTTTACAAGAAGTGGACGTTACTTCTATCACTTCATCGATTATGAGGAACCGATGAACCTGATGCTTCGATAAAGAATGGCATGCCTATAAGAATTTAATTATTTTGATAATGTGAATTGGAGGTAATAAGAATACAGACAGAGATTGATAATACCTATACTTAATTATAATCTTAATAAAGATACATGTGTGGATTTATAAACTTCCCGCTCTTGATCATTAAAATTCTTTTTCCTAGATAGTAAAAATTTAAGTGAGAAATCTTGTCTGACTAATGCTAAATTGAATAATTGATTATCAACTGAACTTAGATTCAGATCAAAAGAACATCTTCCAATCTTATGAGCTTATCAAAGAGTGTTGAATTACCAATAATAGAATATCACTATTTTTTTTGATAACAAAAGAGTTCCTACGATCATTTTGACTATTATTCCTCAAACAAAGTATCCTTGAGTATCATCTACCATTACGGATCTTAGACAAAATCATAGATAAAAGAGAGATCTATATAGTCAACCATAGATCGGGAAAAAGATCAGAACAGTTAGAGAATGGAATATGGGGGTAAACCAGTGATAGCAAATAATAGTGCCAGTCATGATGACCTTATACATGACTGTGCGAGGGCGCGGTGACCCTCAGCTGGGCGGGAGGAAAGGAAGCCCAGTTAGGGCAGCGGCCGCTTAATGCGCGGGTCTAGGATCCCAGTCTTTTACACGGTTTTTACGCGAGCTCGCAGTGTTTTTACGCCTCGTTGGGATCCTGGCTTTAGACCAGTTCCGTTGACCCTATCTATTAGGATACCCAGGCGGGGGATCCTTGGTTTTCAGTTTTTACGTACGAGCTCGTCCGCCCGTACTAGTCGGGCTGTTTTTCTAGAGCGACTTTTCTAGGGAGTCTCTCTCACCCGTCTCAGTGGCGTAGTTGGGGAGTAGACCTATCCCTCTATTGGACCGCGCTTCCAATTAGAGGGCGAGACGGAAGAGCCATTTGTAGGCTTCTTCACCGCTTGAGTTACTTCGCCAAACAGACTTGGCGATTCTATATCTAGATCATCAATATCTACATCTACAACATCCGGAACTATATATGAAACATTGAGGTTAAGAATTGGAGAAATTATGATTAAAAGACCATTCTCTTTACCCAAGAAATTAAATAAATAGATCTCTACAATCTCAACTTTTCTATTTTTCACTTACCAACATGATCTCTGAAGAAAATGATATATGCATTTACGCCCATACATTCATGATTACGCAACTGCTATATAAATATGACATATGGGAAATGTCGGGTTCTGGGGGAAAGCATTAGAAACGTATTACAAACAAACCCCTTTTTACTTACGCAAGTAGATGTAAATTTTACTGGTACCACCTTTCTACTTGCCTGCTTTTGTACATATTAAATGTCAAGTTATTTTTATAAATTTTATGGAGGTACCAGCAATGGCTGACGCCTCTTCTTTCCTAATGTGTGTGTGGCAGGCAAACAACCTGCAGTTCAGTAGCCGCTCAGTAGCTACATGCTTCCAGGAGATAGAGTTTATACCCGACGGTATGAATTATTTTGCCTCAGTTTTTGTTCAGATAATGATGTAAATGTTATCTCTTTTGTATCATACTTTGGGATATATGTTGTAATGGAAGATCCTTATACATGTTGTAACTTGATATGAATATTAATGAAAAGAAAATTTTGGTGCCATTGTCTCTTTACTTGTGGTCATGTGTTGAGAATAAATGTCAAATTTGCGCGAAAAATTTTCCCTATATTAGTGCGACTTGTGTGATTAAATGTGAATGATATATTGGAAATGCGCGTAAACGGGTACTCGGATCCTGAGGGGTTCAAAGTTTGGTATCAGAGCAGTGGTACCCCGATACACACATTCGCAATATTACAATTCAGATCGCATTAAGTTCTCGAATAACGACATTCTTCCGACTTGTCGTGAGTTCGAGAAGGGAAATATGACATTCATATTCAATAACCACAAATGTCACCAATTTCATTAATTTTCATATTATATCCCAAAAAGAGGAAAGCATTTACGATAAGTATCTGTCTATGGCATTTTATGACTAATTATGGTTCTCATGCAGAGCCATGGCATCTCGACCAGGTCAGGATACTTCTGATCAGCTGGCACGCATACTGAGCGCACTTACTGATCTTCAGCAGCAGCAGGCTGCTATGAGAGGCCAGCAGGAGCAGATATTGGCCCAGCAGACCGAGATTGCTGACAGGCAGACGGATATTGAGATGCAGTTTGAGGATCTATCAGATTTCACGTACCGTCCATCACAGGATGGGATACGGCAAGATCCGCACCAGTCTGTTGAGGTGGAGCAGCCTCACCCTGATGATGCACTAGAGGACATACCAGAGCATGGAGCTCAGGAGGATGCAGACTTAGACAGGGAGCAGGACCCTGTTGACTTTGCTGGCGAGGATGCACATGAGTATTCAGCCATTCACAGGCACCAGTCGGTCTTCACTTCTTATCAGCGGGCCAACATACCCCTGTTCGAGGGCACAGGTTCACCAGATGATGCTGAGTAGTGGCTGAAGAGAGTGATGAAGGTGCTCAGGGCAATTCATGCGCCACGAGACACGTGGCTATCTTTCATAGAGTATTCACTGACAGACTTCGCCGAGCGATGGTGGGAGGCCGTAGTGTCCGAGTTAGGCCGAGAGCCTACTTGGAATGATTTCGAGACGAAGTTCCGAGGCCACTTCTTTTCTGCGAAGTGGAAGGAGTCCCAGCGCCGACTGTTTGCAGAGCTTCGTCAGGGACAGATGACAGCCAGGGATTACTTTATCAGATACACAGAGCTGTCACGACATACACGAGCGGCTGGCGCATTTCCAGAGGAGAATCTGGAAAAGTTCATTGGCGGCATGCGAGAGGAGGTGCAGGAGAAGCTGGCAGGACTACACATCACTTCTATCTCCGAGGCTACCGATGCTGCGGAGAAATTCGAGGACATCAGGGGGAGACGTTTCGGGAGCTCGTCTGGAGCCGCGCCTAGACCGCGACGATCTTTTGGACCGATACGTCGACCGTTTCAGCAGCAGAGGTCAGACAGACGATTCCGACCCACAGGTTCGTCCTTCACAGGCAGTGTTCGCTCTTCTCCATCGACTACTCTAGGAGGAGCACTCGCCGGACGTGGCACAGAGTCCGCTCGACCATCTGGGTCGCAGCGAGTAGACCGACCACCAGTCGGACCAGCTCGGAGCACATGCACAGCTACTCCACCTACCAGGCCAGTCAGATGCTACCGATGTCACGAGTGGGGACATTACCGAGCACAGTGCCCACGGGATTCTGGCGATCCTCAGCCACAGCCTTCCCAGTCACAGCCTCAGATACAGCGTCCAGGGAGTTTTCGTGGCAGGAACTCCAACTTTAGGCGGCAGCAGCAGAGACAGACGCAGAGTGTGGCAGGTTCTAGTGCTGCATCAGCCAGACAGGGACAGTTACATGCCGTTACTGAGGAGCAGGCACGTTCAGCGGCTACAGTGGTGAAAGGTATGGTCTCAGTCTTGGGCCGACCTTTCCATGTTTTATTCGATTCCGGCGCAACACACTCTTTCCTTGCTTCGAGGTTGCTTGTTTCTTTAGATAGAGTTGCAGAGACGCTATCGTCTCCATATCACATCCGAGGGCCAGGTGGCCAGTTATTTGTCATATCTCTGATAGTCAGGCACTTGCCCGTACTGATTGGCGGTCATGAGATGATCGCAGATTGTCTACTTCTGCAGCTTGATGAGTTCGATTTGATTTTGGACATGGATTGGCTATCTACTCATCATGCACTAGTTGATTGTTTTAGGAAAACGGTTGTCTTCAGGATTCCTGATATACCCGAGTTCACCTTTGAGGGTACTATACATGACTCCACCATGGAGTACATTTCAGTATTGCGAGCCCAGCGACTTGTTGACCAGGGTTGCGATTCATATCTTGCTTTTGTTCGGGAGGTATCTGATCAGGAGCCGATGATACAGGACATCCGAGTAGTATCAGAATATCCAGATGTCTTTCCTGATGAGCTACCAGGGCTACCTCCTGAGAGAGAGATCGAGTTTGAGATCACATTGCTGCCAGATACACAGCCGATCTCTATGGCACCTTATCGCATGGCACCAGCCGAGTTGAGGGAGCTGAAGGTGCAGTTGTAGGAGTTGCTATATTTGGGATTTGTGAGGCCGAGCACTTCACCTTGGGGTGCTCCGGTTCTATTTGTCAAGAAGAAGGATGGATCCATGAGGCTATGCATCGATTACAGGCAGCTGAACAAGAGAACGGTGAAAAACCGTTATCCTTTGCCGCGCATCGATGATTTGTTCGACCAGCTCCAGGGATCTTCGGTTTTCTCGAAGATCGATCTTCGCTCAGGCTACCATCAGCTGAAGATTCGCGAGTCGGATATTCCGAAGACAGCCTTCAGGACTCGCTATGGACACTATGAGTTTGTGGTGATGCCGTTTGGGCTCACCAATGCACCTGCGGCTTTCATGGATATGATGAACCGTATCTTCCATCCATACTTGGATAAGTTTGTAGCGGTGTTCATCGATGATGTGCTCATCTATTCACGGAATGAATGGGATCATGCGAATGATCTACGAATTGTTTTGGATACATTGCGAGAGCACAAGCTATATGCCAAGTTGAGAAAGTGTGAGTTCTGGTTATCCCAGGTCTCATTTTTGGGACACATCATTTCTGAAGCAGGTATCGCGGTTGATCCTGCGAAGATAGATGCAGTTATGTCTTGGGAGCAGCCCAAGACTGTCACGCAGATTCGGAGCTTCCTTGGGCTAGCAGGTTATTACAGACGCTTTGTCAGCGGATTTTCACGCATTGTTCGCCCTCTGACACGACTGACGCAGAAGGGAGTTCCATTTATTTGGGACGATTCATGTGAGCAGGCCTTCCAGACACTGAAGGAGAGATTGACTACAGCGCCTATTCTTGCTCTTCCTTCAGGCACTCAGGACTATGCAGTCTACACAGATGCATCTGGGGAAGGTCTGGGAGCAGTATTGATGCAGAGAGGACAGGTGATTGCTTACGCATCACGACAGTTGAGACCGCACGAGCGGAACTACCCCACACATGACTTGGAGTTGGCGGCAGTTGTCTTCGCCTTGAAGATCTGGCGCTACTATCTATATGGGGTGAACTTCGAGATTTTCACAGATCACAAGAGCCTAAAGTACATCTTTGATCAGAAGGAGTTGAACATGAGACAGCGCAGATGGCTCGAGCTGCTGAAGGATTATGATTGCACGATCTCTTACCATCCTGGTAAGGGAAACGTGGTGGCTGATGCACTTAGTAGGAGAGCGCATGCTGATGGTACGGCGAACTGGCTATACACGTGGGATACGCTTGCAGCTTTGACCGATTGGCATCCTCAGGAGAGCGCATCCATTTCTACCGCCGTGCCTCCACGATACAGCAGTCTTTGGGATCGTATTGTAGAAGGCCAGAAGACCGATCCTTGGATTCATGATAGATACATGCGCGCCGTCAAGGACAAATTTGACGACTTTGTTGTGATAGAGTCTATTTTATGGAAGGCAGGACGGGTCGTTGTACCCAATGACGAGCAGCTTCGCAGAGACATTCTCGATGAGGCACACAGTTCACGGTTATCTATCCATCCAGGCAGTACGAAGATGTACCGTGATCTGCGTCGACATTTCTGGTGGGATGGAATGAAGCGCGATGTGGCACTACATGTTAGCAGATGCATGACCTGTCAGATGGTCAAGGCTGAGCACAGGAGACCGCCAGGATTACTGCAGTCTCTCCCCATTCCCGAGTGGAAATGGGAGAGCATTTCTATGGATTTCGTCACAGGTCTGCCAAAGACACTAGGTGGCCATGATTCTATATGGGTCATTGTTGATAGGTTGACCAAGTCAGCTCATTTCATACCTGTCAACACGACTTACACTCCATCCAGGTTGGCCAAGCTCTATGTGCAGAACATTATCAGGCTGCATGGTATACCACGTGAGGTGGTGTCTGACAGAGACTCGAGATTTACATCTCATTATTGGCATCAGTTCATGTCAGCACTACAGACAGAGCTGAAGATGAGTTCTGCATATCATCCACAGACTGACGGTCAGAGTGAGCGCACCATTCAGACGCTTGAGGATCTACTTCGCGCTTGTACTTTGGAGTGGAAAGGGTCCTGGAAGGACCATTTGCCCTTGGTGGAATTCACGTACAACAACAGCTATCACTCCAGTATTGGCATGGCACCATTCGAAGCCCTATACGGGCGGAGATGCCTCACACCTCTCAGTTGGCGTGAGGTAGGTGATCATGCTTTATATTCCGTGGATCTCTTGGAGGAGACCGCGAGAGCTGTTGATCTTGTGAGACGGAGGCTTCTGACGGCACAAAGCCGCCAGAAGAGCTATGCAGACCGTCGGAGAAGAGATTTGGAATTTCAGGTATCCAATCTTCTTCTCTTCCTTTATTTAAAAAAAAATTTAACTTAACCTCATATTAATGACATTCCTATCATTTATAGGTTGGAGATTGGGTATTTTTGCGAGTATCTCCCATGAAGGGAGTACAGAGATTCGGTGTTCGTAGCAAGTTGGCGCCGCGATATGTTGGACCTTTTGAGATTCTGGCTAGAGTGGGGAAAGTGGCATACCGAGTAGACCTTCCTCCACATCATTCAGCTATTCATGATGTTTTCCACATATCCAATCTGAGGAAGTATGTCCACGACCCTCGACACGTCATCAGTTACGAGAATCTTGACGTAGAGCCAGATCTGACTTATGAGGAGAAGCCTATCCAGATACTTGACCGTGCCGTGAAGAAGCTTCGCAGCAAAGAGATTTCATTGGTCAAAGTTTTGTGGCACTGACACGGCGTCAAGGAAGCGACATGGGAGACTGAAGCCGACATGCGGGCACGATACCCGCAGTTATTCTGATGTAATCGTCAAAACAAGCTTTTGTAATTAGACACATTATAAATATATGGCTTGTTTTCTCTTTGAGGTTTTTATGGGTTCAAAACCCTTTGAGGTTTTTATGACCATATAAAATCCCAACAAGATACTTAATGACCTTGACTCGAGTCTCGAGGACGAGACTCCCTTTGAGGTTTTTATATTTGTAGCATCCGGTTTCCAATCAAACCCGAAGTCGTCCGATTTTGGGTCTAATGAACCCAAAAACGTTGTCGGTCAATACTAAACAACCTAAAACGACCAATTGATCATGAATCAAAAGTCGTTCAGGCGAAATCGACCGAAAATCGATCGCTTCGTAATTCGCGCCGTGAAAAGCCACGACGCAAATTCGGAAACCGCGAAATAAAGCAAGACCATCATGAGATCCGATTCGACAATACGAGACCAACGGAATCGACCGTTCGTCAATCGGAGGTCATATGATATTTTTAAATCACAAAATTTAACCTTAAACAAAACAGTATCCGAAAACTTCGGGGGTTCAAAACCCAATCGGAAGTATATCAATATGGTACTCATATTGATCGTCGTTCAGAAACGATCAAATCAAGATACTTCGCGTCGAAAGCGGAAGCCCGAGGTGCACGTACGGTTCATTTTAAGTTTGTAAAATATATATATATATATATATGAAATTAATAAATTTAGACACACAGTAGCAGTCTGCTACTGTCTGCTGGTTTAAAAAAAATTAAAATAAAACAGTAACAGAGCTACTGTATGTTTCGAGCCGTGTAAAAAAAATGCTACAGTGCATAGTGTTTCTAGAAAAGCCACATGGCTCTCCTTCTCTTTATACACTTGGCTTGTATTCTTATTCCATTTGGCAACCGATCAAGGCCTCTATATCTATATAAGTCCACCCATATTTTTTTCTCCACCGAGAGAGGGATTGGTGCCCCTTTTCTATCGTTGAAGACCTCAAGGCTGGAAGTCTGCTGCTCCAATTCAGCCCAAGTTACTGAAGCCTCTTCCAAAGCCATTACCATTTCCTCCACATTGCTGCAAGAAGCCACTGCATGCAACTCTTTTTCTTCAATTTGGACAATTAAAATAAGGTACCATCCTATTACCCCTCTTGCTGCCATGCATGAGATGTATCCCCATTCTCTTATTCTCCTTTCAGATTTATTCTAGAATTGATGAATCAAAGGAATCCAGAAAAAAAAATTTGAAAATATATTACGGTTATTCTCTGCTCTTGAATTAAGAAAAAGAAATTTTTTAATTTAAAATTTCTGTCTGTTCCAGCACCTATAAAAAAAACATGATTAAGACCTACAAATTCTGATTCATTGTTCCTGTTTACAAAAAGAAAGGTTTATTTTTTTGTTGTAACTATAATCTTGCAAGTCTTGCTGCCTGCATGCACCATATAACCCTCTCCTCCTGCTATCTAAGCGATTTTACATGGGTTGAGTTACATTCTTGGATGGATCTTTGCTCCTGTTCAGTAGCTCGATCATAAATCCCTCTAGTGAACACAAATTATAATAAGGAAAATGAATGGGTTAAATAATTCCAGAAAAATCAATGATATATGGTGTATTCTTTGAATTGTATGTATAGGTAATAATTTCAAAGTTGGGATTGTAGAGTTGGTCTGAAGTAGGTGGTGCTACATATAGGTTAAAATCCTGTCGATTTTTTTCCAATACTCAGCTTCATTCAGGGGACATAAGATGGCTACAAATTTAGATGGGAAGACACTTTGATGTCAAAAATCTTATAAAGCTCTATGGAGTATAGTTGCAAGGCTGGGTAATAGCTTCAAAGGAATGATTTTATTGCGGCATAGAGGTTAAATTCTACTCGAACTTTCCCATCTTTCGTATCAACAACCAACAAATCATTCTGGATGGATTTATTCTTAATTGACAGGAACCATGTCTCTTATGGCTGACTTTCGGATTGGAAAATCTATGCTTGAATTCCTTCTTTGATAACTTGATAAAATGATTATGCTTGAATTACCTTGAGACTTGGCGTACGTACTTCAAATGAGATCTGATTATCTCTAGGTTCGGGAAATAAAGACAGACATTTTATTTGGACAATACTTAATGTATTATTCTGGAACTAAGAATATTAACCAATTATTATTGTATCTATGACTAGAATATTAGAAGGCGTATTATAATAGCTAATAACAAAAAGTTTCTGTTGATACTATTTTGGAAAATTCCATTTCCTTATTTGATTATGAAAGACCATAATTTTAGGAGATATGGATGTGGGAAGTCAGTTGTATTTGGTTTACAAGAAGTGGACTTTACTTCTATCACTTCATCGATTATGAGGAACCGATGAACCTGATGCTTCGATAAAGAATGGCATGCCTATAATAATTTAATTATTTTGATAATGTGAATTGGAGGTCATAAGAATACAGACAGAGATTGATAATACCTATACTTAATTATAATCTTAATAAAGATACATGTGTGGATTTATAAACTTCCCGCTCTTGATCATTAAAATTCTTTTTCCTAGATAGTAAAAATTTAAGTGAGAAATCTTGTCTGACTAATGCTAAATTGAATAATTGATTATCAACTGAACTTAGATTCAGATCAAAAGAACATCTTCCAATCTTATGAGCTTATCAAAGAGTGTTGAATTACCAATAATAGAATATCACTATTTTTTTTTGATAACAAAAGAGTTCCTATGATCATTTTGACTATTATTCCTCAAACAAAGTATCCTTGAGTATCATCTACCATTACGGATCTTAGACAAAATCATAGATAAAAGAGAGATCTATATAGTCAACCATAGATCGGGAAAAAGATCAGAACAGTTAGAGAATGGAATATGGGGGTAAACCAGTGATAGCAAATAATAGTGCCAGTCATGATGACCTTATACATGACTGTGCGAGGGCGCGGTGACCCTCAGCTGGGCGGGAGGAAAGGAAGCCCAGTTAGGGCAGCGGCCGCTTAATGCGCGGGTCTAGGATCCCAGTCTTTTACACGGTTTTTACGCGAGCTCGCAGTATTTTTACGCCTCGTTGGGATCCTGGCTTTAGACCAGTTCCGTTGACCCTATCTATTAGGATACCCAGGCGGGGGATCCTTGGTTTTTACGTACGAGCTCGTCCGCCCGTACTAGTCGGGCTGTTTTTCTAGAGCGACTTTTCTAGGGAGTCTCTCTCACCCGTCTCAGTGGCGTAGTTGGGGAGTAGACCTATCCCTCTATTGGACCGCGCTTCAAATTAGAGGGCGAGACGGAAGAGCCATTTGTAGGCTTCTTCACCGCTTGAGTTACTTCGCCAAACAGACTTGGCGATTATATATCTAGATAATCAATATCTACATCTACAACATCCGAAGCTATATCTGAAACATTGAGGTTAAGAATTGGAGAAATTATGAACAAAAGACCATTCTCTTTACCCAAGAAATTAAATAAATAGATCTCTACAATCTCAACTTTTCTATTTTTCACTTACCAACATGATCTCTGAAGAAAATGATATATGCATTTACGCCCATACATTCATGATTACGCAACTGCTATATAAATATGACATATGGGAAATGCCGGGTTCTGGGGGAAAGCATTAGAAACGTATTACAAACAAACCCCTTTTTACTTACGCAAGTAGATGTAAATTTTACTGGTACCACCTTTCTACTTGCCTGCTTTTGTACATATTAAATGTCAAGTTATTTTTATAAATTTTATGGAGGTACCAGCAATGGCTGACGCCTCTTCTTTCCTAATGTGTGTGTGGCAGGCAAACAGCCTGCAGTTCAGTAGCCGCTCAGTAGCTACATGCTTCCAGGAGATAGAGTTTATACCCGACGGTATGAATTATTTTGCCTCAGTTTTTGTTCAGATAATGATGTAAATGTTATCTCTTTTGTATCATACTTTGGGATATATGTTGTAATGGAAGATCCTTATACATGTTGTAACTTGATATGAATATTAATGAAAAGAAAATTTTGGTGCCATTGTCTCTTTACTTGTGGTCATGTGTTGAGAATAAATGTCAAATTTGCGCGAAAAATTTTCCCTATATTAGTGCGACTTGTGTGATTAAATGTGAATGATATATTGCGAAATGCGCGTAAACGGGTACTCGGATCCTGAGGGGTTCAAAGTTGGGGAACCGAGCGTAAGTCTGTCGCCTCGATTACAGCAGTTGCAATGCCTCATTTCCATCAGCCTTAGCCTCGTGGTTGATTGGAGCGCTCGGATCTGTTTCACCATTTCTCATTCTCAACCAGTCGATATAATCTCGCGTCGTTGATTGGAATGCTCGGAACTCATCATTGTTGATTGGAGTGCTTGGATCTCGTTGATATAATCTCTCTTATATGGCGTCCCTCCTCTCCTCTTCGCCTTCAATGGGAGCATTGTTATTGCTCCTGCTCCTGCTCTCGGTGTTTGTGTATGGGACTGTGGTGGTTTTGGAACAAATGCTAGGTATGTGCTTTGGTGAGGTTTGAGGGTCACCTGCTGGTAAGTGGAAGTAATAAATGGAGACGGAGTAGATATGCAAAAGTGCGACGAATTCACACAACATCAGAGAATAGGAGGACGAATGGGGAAGACCCCAGACGCACCAATCTCCATCCTTCCTCCCCATGTGTCGCCCAGCCTCCACCCCTCCTTCTTCTGTACCACCCGATCTCCCACCCTCCTCCCCTGTGACATCCACCTTGATGTTCGTCCTCTATGTTGCCTAGATCACCCTCTCCCCCCGCACCTCCTGACATCCCACCCTACTCCCCTGCACCACCCACCACTACTGCCCCTCCTCCACCGTGTCACTCGACCACCACCCTAATATACTACAAAGCAAATACGATGAGGAGGTGGCAGAAGAAGAGAAGAACATAGTATATTATCAATAATGATGAGATGATTGCTCCAAAAGAGAAAAGCAAGAAATAAAATTGTAAGTGAAATTTTTATTTATAGCTCTATTATCTCTTTAATATGTATTTAATAAAAAAATCTTGTAAGCTTTAGATATAGATATATGTGTAGTCATATATTTATTCCATCTATTATAATGATTATTTTAACATATATTGCAACTAAGGAGACTGACTTGTGGATTAGAATCCCAAACAGATGTATGTGTGTTTCAATAGTGTTCTTCACGAATCAAAGATGTACTTTTTGAAGATATAACGAATCAGGTTTATTTTTCAGTATCTATTTATGTATGTTCTTCACAAGTTAATAATCTTTTTAAATAGAATGGAGTTATAATATAGAGGTGTTATCCATTTTACTATTGAAAAGTATGTTTACTCCTAATTTCATCGAAATTGCGAGGATTCAGATCTATGTAGGTGAACTTGATCCAACGTGATCGTGAGGATGTAGAATGTAAACCTTTATGTCATTAGGCATCCTAAGTTAAGTTTTATCATCTTACTCTAATACATGCATATTCAAGTTTGAAACTATTAATTTTATTTTATTTTAAGTCGATTAAGTATAAGGTCTGATCTATATAAAATATGATAGGAAAAGCTAAGAAGGATGAACTTCTCTAAGCAGACGTGGTTATTACATGTGATGATTTTCGCTATTGTATCATCATTCATGCTTTATCTTCATGTATTTACTTTCATGATTTTACAAAATGATTTATTGGAGATGCACTTCACTAAGAAAACGAGGCTAGTGTATGTGATATGTTTTTCTCTTGTATTATCATTCGTACTTTGTCTTCATGTACTTACAATCATGATTTTGCAAGATGATTTGTTCAGTACTTGCGTATTCAAAGGTGTTATTCTTTTTATTATTGAAAAGAATGTTCACTTTCAATTTCCTTAAAATTGCAGGATCTTCAGATCCTTAAGATGAACATGATCATGCCTATAAACATGGTAACTTTTTTGAAAGGGCATGAACATGATCATGAGGATGCTCATATATTATCTTGTTTATTCATATTTTGGATATAGTATGAGGAAGCTCCTAGTATAGTAGGTAACACTTTATTTTCTAATAAAAAATCTCGATCTATAATTTTTAAGATTTCTATAGAGATTAGTCCTTTGTAATTAAATGCAACCTTACATACAATGTATACTCATGTTGCAAACGACCAAGTCCTATGTCATTGGGTATGCTCGGTTAAATATTGTCCTCCGACATTTATCCATGTATTCAAGTTTCAAATTATGAATTAAATTTTATTGTGAAGTGATTTAGGCACATGTTAGGATTCAGATAAAATATGATATGATCTAATTAAAAAATTGTTTATTATAATATATCATGTACATGCTTTATTTTTGAATATATGATTAGGTACATGCCTATCAATTTTTCAAACTATGTTAATATCCATGATTTCCTCGTAACTTTTTATCCTAAAAGAATACACTACAAATCAAATAAGATGAGGAGGAAGATGAGAAGGACATACCATATCTTCAATAACGATGAGATGATTTATTTATATGAGAGAAGGAATAAGTGAAATTATAAGTGATGCATTTTTATTTATATCTCTATTATCTTTTAACATATCTTTGATAAAAAAAGTCTTAGAAGCATTAGATATAGAGATATATGTGTTCATATTTATATTCCATCTACTATAAGGGCTACATTGGTAGATATTGCAAATGAGGAGACTGCTTTGAAAGGGGTAGAATCCCTAGCATATGCATGTGTATTTTAACAGTGTCCTTCAAGTGTTAAAGAGGTATATTTGAAGATAAAATAAATCAGGTTTATTTTTATCGGTATCTATTTATGTATGTTCTTCATGAGCCAATATTCTCTTTTAAAAGTAAATTGAATTGTATTTTAGAGATGTTGTTGAAAAGTATGTTCACTTTCAATTTCTTTGGAATTGCGGAGATTTAAGTCCATGCATATGAATATGATCATGAGTATGAACGTGATCGTGAGGATGCAGAAGGCCAAGCACTACTTTATTAGGTATGATCCATTAAATTTTATCATCTTTCTTTGATACATGCATACTGAAGTTTTGAACTATTAATTTAATTTTATTGTGAATCAACTAGGTACAAGGTCTGATCTATTTAAAATATGATCGAAAGAAGAAAGGAGGATGCACTTCACAAGTAGATAAGGTTAGTGCATGTAATGATTTTTGCTATTGTATCATCATTCATACTTTGTCTTCATGTATTACTTTCATGTTTTTGCAAGATGATTGATTAAGTATCTAAAAGTTTAGATGTGTTGTTCTTTTTATTGTTGAAAAGCATATTCATAGCAATTTCTTCAAAATCGTGGGGATTCAGGTCTATACAAATGAACATGATTATGAGTATGAACATGACCAAGAGGATGCAAAAGGCCAACCCCTATGTCATTAGGTATGATCGGTTAACTTTTATATCTTACTTTGGTATATGTATATTCAAATTTCAAAATATTATTTTTTTATTTTGAATATACTAAGCACAAGATGTGATCTGTATAAAATATGATAGGAAGAAGGATAAGGAGGATGTATTTCATTAAGTAGAATAAATTAGTGCATGTGTCTATGAGTGTGTTAGAGTGTTCATATGTGTATGCTAATGTGTATTTATGTGTGTGTTACATTCTATTAGTGTGCTTTAGTGTGTATGTCTTAAATTGCAAAAAAGAAGGCATGTGTTTATGTGTGCATTTATCTTACGTTCATGTGTGTTTGAGCATGTTTATGTGTATGCTAGTGCATGCGTGTGTGTGTGCGTGGGCGTGAGTGCAGTGTTAGTATGGTGCAATGGTGTAAGTGTGTTTGTTTATGCACTATAGTAAATTTGTGCATGTATGTGTTATGCATAAGAGAAAACGAGTGTGTATTCAATGGGGATGGGACTCCAACTTGGCATGTAATAAAAGGACATGATCTCCAACTTTGCATTTAATATGTTTGCATATAATACAGATTTGGCAATGACTTTATAATATATGGTACAGGTTTAACGAGGCCCCGAAACCTCGTAGAACATCTATATTTTTTTCTTTGTCTCCAAAGTTTGCGAGCACAAGTCCTAGCTAAGTGCTAGCTAAGACAAGACCTGGAAAGGACTTGGCCTAGACTTTGTCTAGCACATGTGCTCACCCATTCAAGTTGGCGAGCACTTGGGGAGAACTTGTGCACACCAATACAAGTTTACGTCAAGAGTTATAACAAACAATGTTAACTAGCACATGTGCTCATCAAGTGAGCATTTGGGGAGGACAATTGTTCCATTGAATATGATTTTTCTTATAGTGATGGAAGTATATGGTCAAAGTTAGTGAGGCAGACTATTTATCCAAGGTATTATTGTAGAGTTATTTAGGTGTTTGTGGTTTCCTAAAGTTTTATTGATTTTTAAAATGTTTACGAATTTTTATTTTTATGCAATTTTATATATACTAATAAATGTATGAGTTTATAATTTTTTACTATATTTTATATTTTTAAATATTTTTATCATTTATAATTTTTTAATTTTTTAATTTTTATTTTTGATAGTAGAAAAAGAATTAGACTTTAAAGTAACGTAAAAAGGGGATAAAGGTATTTTTCTAAAGATGTTAATCGATACAGAAATTTAGGAAATCTTGATATTTTGCTACATATATCTTTACAAAAGGTTCTATTGATTTATATAAATGTCTACAGTATAAAAAGAAAATAAAAATAATATTTCAAAATCGAATTCCTTATTTGGTTTTTATGGATAATTATCTCAATTACCTCTGAACTTTCTAGACACATATTATACATTGCTTCCTTGATTATAAGAACAATAACATCACTAGTACGAGCATATTGACGAATACTAACCCCTAAAATTCGAACACACATCAATTCTCTAGTCTCGTTGTTATCATTATCGTTCAAAAGGAAATCGAGGTTGAATCATATAATTATTTTTTTATATGTTCTTTCATAGCGGAGAGTACATGGAAAAAAGGAAATATTATGTGCCTATAAATTAAAAAAAACTCCTTTCTTCATCCCCTTTAGTTATACATCATCGATCAAGAAGGAAACTCCAGTCCATTACGAGCTTGTAGACACACTTCAAAGCCACCCTATTAGCAATTGTACAAGGTGCATTTCTCTGAGGGTTTCCCAAAGTTCCTCCATCGAACTGTAGTATGAATCATCCCCAAAAATCTCGGTTAAGGCAGATATATGCCAAACATGAATACCTCCAAAAGCCATATGTCCCTTACAACTATGCTAAACAAAATTAATTTTTATCTCATACCCCTTCTTATCCAACCGAATGAAATAGCAAATAACAACCACTTATCTGTAAAAACCCCACCTTTGCAAATGAAAAAAAAATGAGAGACATTTGTCTCTTATCACTTCCAACTATACTTAACAAAACAAACTTCTGTTTCATATCCCTTCTTATCCAATCGGACGAAAAATAGCAAATAACAACCACTTTTTTCTCGTTATCCGCAAAAATCTCATCTCTGCAAACGAAGCAAATAACTACCACTTATCCCTACTTATTCGCAAAAATCTCAACTCTGCAATTGAACTAAAAGGAGGGATGCAACTCATTTGTCCCATATCTCATTAAAATTGTAAAAGATAATATTTTATTGAAATATCATTTACTTATGCAAATTGGCTAAACTACCCTTAAGAATTATAACTTTCTTATAGTAAGGATTAAACAAATTAATTTCCTTATATTTATTACTACAGTAAAAGTAAATATAATTTTAAATTAAACGTTAATAGTGTGCGGAAATAAAAGAAATATTATCAAGTATACATAAATTTTAGTTCACCTCGTTATTTATATAATCCGATTTGAGTGGGAAAATTGCGCCAGTCATTATAAAAAAATAATTATTTTAGTGTTGACTAAAATGTGTCGATGAAAAATTTTAACTATAGAGTTTTTCTAGGCAACAAACTTTTGGCTGTGACTAAAATAAGATATTTTAGCCACATATTCATTTGGATATCGTATCACATGTAATATGTTTAATCATCGAAATTACAAGCACGCATCGTCCCTAGCAGTCTTCGGATATTACACTTTTACCATAAATTTTGCATGGTGCTAACCGCACTAAATTTCAGTTTTCACATTTTAAAAAACCAAATATCATAAATATTGCTAATATATATTCTTTATATTGGTCGTGATACCCGGATTTTAACCATTGCAAATTGCGTTACAATAAAATTGAATTATGACAATAAATAACTTAACATTCATGGGCATATCTTTCATTATGAAATATATAAATAAACACCAACTGTTATTAAAATTTGATTGATTCATAATTGATATTGTATACGTTGATATAATACTGACAATGAGTCATATAATAACGATTATCCATCATCTTTGCTTCTAATTATTTTTAAATTTTTAATGAAAAACAACATATAATCACCGGTATATTGTCTCTTTAACAATGAGCTAGTATAACGTTCATCGTGAATTAGAGAAATAAAAGATAATTTTGCAGTGAAGAATAATCATTATAATATATTTAACAATGAATGATATAGCTATAGAACAAATTTGTTATTGTTGCATATCCTGCAAATATAATGTCAAAACGGTGCTACTATACTTCTCTTGCAGCGAGTATATATCAATGCTTGCAATGAATATGTACTAATTCTTTATTATCAATGACATACACTATCTTTTACTAAGAAAAATGAGATACTTGATTATATAAATGTAACAAAATATTTCGTCCATCATTTTTTAATCACGTGATTTCCATATTATTAGGAAGCTGTACAAAAACCAACCTACCAAGCCATAAAAACTATGGATGGGTGGACTATTTTCAAAGAAAAGGATAGCAAGATTGTAGCGAATCCTGCTAGAAAATCCAACCACAAGATCTAAGGGGCCGTTCGGCAACAAGGTTAACCCACCCCCGGGGTGGGTTAACTATCCAAACCCATGTTTTCTCCCTCCTCGTGGGCCCCACTTTATTCCCTTTTTAAAAAATTAAAAAAATAAATTTTACATCATCAATCCTATCAAAAAATAATATATTATACCATCATCTCATCTAAAAAATATAAACTACTCCACTTCTACTCACTTTTTCAAACTCCAATACAATCACATCACAATAACTACTGACTTTTTCAAACTCCAATACAATCATATCATAATAAACCCACTTCTAACCCATCCCCAGTTTAACCATCTATCCAAACACCAAAACCCAAAAATGGGTTACCTGCAACCAGTTTAACCCACCTAAACCTACTATCCAAACACCCCCTAAGTGATCACTTCAAAAATTATAATATTTATTTAGGTCAGCCGTAAAATAAGAAATAACAACAGACGGACGGATGCCCTCCACGTTTAGTTGATTAGTTGGGGATAAGGTAAAACATGTGTCATTTTCCAGTCGATAAAATAACCTCGGGTATAATAGAAATCCTAACGGAGGACACCCACCCACCGCAATGGAAACACAACTTTCAGACGTAAAACCTGAGTATTTACCAGCAGCATGGATATGGAAAAGTGAAAATTGACTAGACAGTCCAAGGCATCAGAAGGGTACTGTGTGTTTCACAAGAACGGAAAAAAGAAAGGCGATTTCCTTCTCGCTAGATATATATCCCTACACACGTCTGCAATTAAATACACATACGTAGATAATTCTCATATCGTATTTTATTTTATTTTATTTTATGGGAGACCATCCGAGTTAAATCACTCCCTCTCTCTCCTTCCCCCTCCCTTCTCTGACACAACACTGCTGCACTCTCTCTCAATTTCTCTCTCATGGCGTAAGCTTGATGGCTGACATTGCAAGCAAAGCCAACACAGCCCCTTGCTTTATTGATTTTATCACATCCCTACCCCTTAACACTCCAACTCTCTCCTCTCTATCTCTCTCTCACATAAAAAATCTGGCCGTTCCTCTCTCTCTCTCTCTATCTCTATCTCTTGTGTGTTCTCCCCAACAATGCTGTAAGCATCTTGTTTAGTGCCCCTCAGTCCCTTGCTCAAAAACCCATTCAAAGCTTCTCTCTCTCCCCCTCTCTCTGGCCCTTCTTTCCAGAGCCCTTTCTTCCTGCATGGTTAAGCCAGACTGCGTTGCTCCCGCTCAGCTCAGTTTCTGCAAGGTACTACTGCTTCTTCTTCTTCCACATCAAACTACTAGAAGAGATCACTTCCGCCATGTTCCATAGAATTACCCACTCTCCCCATCTTCTCCACCTGCCACCTGAAGAAAACAAGGTAGAAGATAGGAGGAGAAAAGAAAAGCAAACTTCTTCTTCTTCTTTTCTTCTAAATTTCTTATTCCCTTCGTGTAAATGGTTTTTTTTTTCTTTTTTTGTTGATGTTGAACCTGCAGGGGCTCGTGGTCTCAGACTCTCAGGGGTGAAGAGCTTGTATGCATAGCTAGACATGGGCAGGAGGGAATCAACATCAAATAGAAACCTTTGTTGACTTGTAGTGCTTCTACTGTTCCTTTGAGTTTCCTTCTGATCATGTCCCCCGTGTCTGCGAGCTCGAGGGTGTAGAGGGTTGTTTCATATATCACAAAATAAAGCCTCATCAGTCCCATATGGGTATGTACCTCCTCCTCACCTCTCTTTCTCTCTCCCCCCTCACATCATAATTTCGTATTAGACAGCTTGAATTCAGACTCCACTGTTTCCCTTAACCTCATCCTAAAGCTACAAAACAAAGGAATGGGAGAGGTGGGTCTTCTTCCCATGAATCTCAACGGGCTCTGATTTCAAGTGTCTTTCCATCATAGATTTAAAAAAGTTGGAGAGGAGACAAATTGAGCTCCCTTTTTATTTATTGAGATTGGAGTCCTAAGAACCAACCTCAGCAGCTGATCTCTTTTCCTCTTTTCTTTTTTCCCTTCTGTAGTAGAGGAGAAAGCACCCATAACATAGCGCACGACAGGCAGAAAGTGTTGTAGAGCGAGAGAGACAGAAACCAATGGATCTCTCAAGCCATGGAGGAGGCGAGATGCCTATTCCTATGCCCCTAAACAGCAAGTACGTTGGTCATCACCACTCCATCCAGCCATCTTCCAATGGCCCCTCTCCAACCCAACCGCCGACCTCGGAGCCCCACCAGTCCCTGTCCTACAACTTGAGCACCATGAACATCAAGAAAGGAGGAGGGGGAGGAGTGGTTGTGAAGTACAGGGAGTGCCTCAAGAACCATGCAGCCGCCATAGGAGGCAATGCCACGGATGGGTGCGGGGAGTTCATGCCAAGCGGGGAGGAGGGCACCATGGAGGCCCTGAAGTGCTCGGCCTGCAACTGCCACCGCAACTTCCACAGGAAAGAGGTGGAGGGTGAAACCTACGACCCTCCACCCTTCCACCACCACCACCACCAATTCATGAAGCATAGCAGGAACAAGGTGGTCGGGCAGAAGGGCGTGTTGGTCTCCTCCCACAGTGACACCACCTTCGGTGGCTACAACCCCATACTCCCCTTGCCCTCCCCGCACCACATGATAATGCCAATTGGTGCAATGCAGACCTCTGAGTCCGATGAGATCGAAGGCATCGCAGGAGGCGGTGGCGGAGGGATCATGTCGAGGCCCCCCACGACGAAGAAGCGGTTCAGGACCAAGTTCACGCCGGACCAGAAGGAGAAGATGCTGAGCTTCGCGGAGAAGGTCGGGTGGAGGCTGCAGAGGCAGGAGGAGGGGGAGGTCCAGCGGTTCTGTCAGGAGATTGGTGTGAAGAGGAGGGTCTTGAAGGTTTGGATGCACAATAACAAGCACAACTTGGCTAGGAGGTCCGCCATCAGCATCACCGCCGCCGCCACCACCACCAATAACAGCACCATGAGCAACAGCAACCCAATTCAAATGCAAGTCCAAGGGCCTCACATCTCCATGCAAACCGATATGTAGTCATCTTTCTGACGCCCCCCCTCAGAGGTGAATGCTGCTTAGCTTAGTTTCATGAGTTTATTTCTTCTACAACTTTGTTTCCCCCTCACTCTCTCTCTCCCCCCTCTTACTGTGCCATCACTGTAGACGTAAACTTCCTTATTTCCTGATATTTTAATATTATTAGGTGGGAATGTAGGGATGTTGTTTAAACTCCATCTCCATGCAAGGTGGGGTGCTTAAGTAGTGTTAGTCCATGACTTAGATTAATGATGAGTTCTTTGACCCTTCTAAGGCTTGTTGCTCCCTGTCACTGTAGACAACCCTTGATTCTCGTATTTAATATTGTTAGGTGGAATGTCTGGACCTTTTAATTTACTTACTTGGGATTCTGGAGAAGAGCTTTCTTTGGGAGAGGTGCTTCTCCTTTCGTCTAATGTACTTGTGCTCCATAAATGTGGTCTCTGTGCTTTCGCACTGCACCTCTCAAGGAAGTCGTGACCCTTGTTATGGATTCGCAGGCCTCTCTTAATTAATGGGTGTCTTTGTTTAAATCGTTGGCTATATGTGACTAGTACTTATTGAGTCTTTGACGATGGTGCTTTGTAAGTTTATGTAAATGGGTTAATAGGAAGCAAATGATTTGTTGTAATAGGAAGCAAATGATTTGTTGAAAAATGGGTTATCCCGTCGTGTATTTTTATCATTATATTCATCTAATATATCATTCTAATTTTGTCAGAAGCAAAGTTTCTTATACCCTCCCCATATTAGTTACAATAATTCTAATTATATACATATATATATTGAGCAATAATGGCCATGATGCTTCTTAAGTACTGCATGCATTATATATCGCCCAGAGCATTGTATACTTTCTGGAGCATTGTATGATTACTAATGATTGTGTTTTCAGCTCGTCCATGACCGAAAATAAACCAAAAAAATGTACCTCGCAGATGCTTATTACAAGCTTTCAAATTCCAATTTGAGTCAGATAGATTATATGTAATTTCCGTTTTCTTAAGCAGTTGTGTTCTGACCATTTCCTTGTGTTTGAATACAGAAATTAATCTAAGTGATTTTTCATTGTGTTGTCTCAGATTTACTGAAGTATTCCAATACTAAAGATATGTTAGGAACTGGTCTCTTTCAAATACGGAAAAGTGCTGCTGTACAAACAGCTTGCTTCTCAAAATCTATCTTAGCAGATATTCTCGTAAGTGTAACATTTCACGCTGCGTGTTTTGGCTTACCAAAAAAGGTGCTTCCTGGAGCGATTGCAATGTGCATTTTTGATCTCACGTCAAAAATTTGTTCCATATGGGATGTATATTTTAGATGTCGTTCCCAGTAATATATATTTACTCTCAGAAAGATATTAATGGGGTTGCTATTTTAAATTTAATATTAAACTAATCTTTCAATTAAAATTGTCTTTCGATACGTTTAAACTCTGAAGCAAAAAAATAAACCCGAAATCGAGTCCCTCGTGTGATTTTCACTATAATTCTCATATATGACTTAAAATTTCACGAGTAGCAATAATGATAATGCCATAATAACCATTGCTAGTCTTCGTAGTTGTGGAACTGCAATTAACTAACAGTAAAACACCTTTTCTAATGATCCCACAGGTTACAGCGGAAAGAAATCTAATGGGTTCACAGCCAGAGAGACAAGAAAAAAAAGACAGAAAGAAAGAAATTTCTTGCATTTATATCCTGGTCATGCTTAAATATAGATCTAATCCAAGCATGCAAATTGCTTTTTTAATGAGGTGCCCACAGAGCCATGCATCTATTATTCCATGAGGCAACATGAGAGCAGCCTCTCCTCCATACATCAAAAAGAACAATAAATGTAAAAGGCTTTGCATGCTGAATGCAGAGAGCAGGAGAAGGGGAGGTCCCCCCACCAGTCACCACCCTTCAAACAAAAACCACGCAGTGCTACGAACACTAGAGGCCCAACTTGTGCAAGTCAAAACAACAAGCAATGACGTCCAAATCAATGTTGGATTCTTGTGAGGTCAATCAAATTTAACAACACAGCAAGTGCTGAATGGATGAATGAATGAAATGGTATACATATCACTGACCATGCCATTGTGGCAGTAAGTAGGGTAGGGCTGGGCCTCTTTGCTTGTTCCCCCTCTTCTACACCCTATCCTGTGCTCTGATTGTTTATGAATATTTGGGAAAAAGGCGGGGCGTTGCTAAAGTACAAATGCTTCACGCGTGGGAGGGTGAAGTCTATGCGTGGCCTTTTCCTCTTGCAATTGGTTTTCACCAGAAGGGGTCATCAGGGAAAAAGGCAGAAGATAGGCTTTTTTTCTTGCTGCAATGAAATATTGCTGGTGGGTTTCTTTTTAGAGAGGACTATTTTTCGTGTTACAGTCTTCTTCTATATTTTGATTTTCTCTGTCAACTTTTTTATTGGTCTAATCATTTGCTACTGCTAAAAATGGTGGCTTCAGAATCTTAACAAACCTCTCCTCTCAAATTTTCCAATAAGATTATCTCCATTAATTGATTAGACCTTTCCACTTTAAGAGATGAGGTGTGCTCTAGTTGAAGCAAACTAAACTTATTAAGATGATGAGTTGGCCATTGGTAGTTGATGGTACCTGTCCTACACGACTCTTATAGTTCAATCACTTTTGCCAGTTACACCATAGAAGATTATTTTTAACACCTTTCTCTGCTTGAACTCTATTGCCAAGAGATCATATCTTTATAGCTCGGATAATGAGAAGGATTTTGTTAAGGAGCTTACAACCAAGGTAATCCAAGAAAATAGGATCGAGACTTGAAATGTTGGCACTCCTACGAGTAAGCTTGTGGAGACAATGACATGGTTATTTGGAGGAATATTAATATCTTCTACTTGTAGGAAATAAAATGATATATATTACAAGGATGGAAATTAAGATCTTTTTTCAAGTTAAAATATTCAGGATGGGAGAAAGTTTAAAATAATATTGGAATTACTGTCCATAAATATATAAATGTAGAAATATAAAATAATTTTAAAAATCACATCATGCAAAGCTACAAAGAAAAATAAACCCTAATTATCAATGTGCCAAATTTCAAGAGCCTATATCTAGAGGATGTGGGCTCCAATTGAATTCTAATCATCATTAAGGTTATTATTTAAAAATTGCTTATGGGTTGAACATGATGTTGCAAATGGCAGAGGAGACAATCAACCTACCCAAGCTATATATATATATATATATATATATATATAAGGGAAAAAGGAGCCTACCTCGGCGGGTGCAGGTAACTCCCTACACCCGGCCTAATTTTTCATTATTTTTTGATTTTTTTGAAATGAAACCTTGGGGGATTTAGATCACCATGTATCACCATGTTGTCATTCCAAATTCAGCTTAATTCAAGACTTCTATCATCTCCATCAAGACTACCAAATTTTAATGGTCTCAGAATTGCTGAAATCGACCATGTCTAGATGAACATGTTAGGAATGTTTGTTTTGTATGGAACTTGAAACACATATTTCCCTTAACATATTAAGTAAATCCCCTAACTTTTAATTCAAAAAAATAAACAAAAATAATCAAAAAATGGGGTGGGTGTAGGGAGTTTCCTACACCCCAGGGTGCAGGCTCCCTGCCCCCATATATATATATATATATATATATATATATATATATATATATATATATATATATATATATATTGATGGTTTATATTGATTCACAATAAAGTTTATCCGTATATCTTGATTATTAAGGACACATCATGGTTGCTAACCTACTGTATGCACTAGCCTATCTCAGTTACTATTGAATCAAGGAGTTTCGGGTTTTCAAATTACTTAATGAGAAAATGATATATCAATGTGTCATCGCAACTCAAAACTGACTCAAATAAAAATTAATTTCTTATTCTAAAGAAGACTACAATTGCTATTTATTTTACCTAGTATAACAATAGGATCGAACTCAAGAAGACTACAAAACTGAAGGAATTTTAATTATTCCTAATTAAAGATGATGAGTTAGCCATTGTAGGATAGGAATTTACCAGCTATAGCAACAAGTGCTATTGTCCCCCCCCCCCTGAAATGAGGGAAAAATCACGGGTCAGATATGTCTGCACAAGGTGAAGACAGTCGTTATGGCGACCCACAAGAATCCTTCTAATTCAACAATTAACCCACAAATAAATATAACAATTCAAATAATATGTGGAGTTAAATTTTATTTTATTAAACTCTAAAAAATGTTTGTATAGTGCAAGTATGTAGAGTGTTGAACACAGGGAGCAGACGGTAGATTGTGGAAATGAATCTGAAACTTTGTCCTTTTCTCTTGTATTTATTGTCTTTTTGGAGTGAGTTTTTATTTTTTTTAATAGATTTTAATTTTTATATTTTTTATTATTTAAATTTTATATTCTTTATTTCTTTTTTTTATTTTCGGATTTTTAATTACTTTTTCTTTTAAATATATAATATAGGAATATATAAAACTAAATAATTTAACTATAAATACAAGTACTAATAAATAAAAATAGCATAATAAAATATTTTTGTGTTTTATATAATTTTCTACTATTTTTGTACTTTGTGGGGATTTGTTGTTAATTTTTTAAGTATTTTTAAGTCAAAATATCCCAAAACAGGGATTAAATAAAATAGATCAAATTGTTTTGAAATTTAAAAATAGAAAACCAGTCCAAAATTTCCCAAAACAATTTTTAATTAATAATATATAATAAAAATAAAATTATAAAATAGGAATGGATATTTTTGGATATTTTTCAAGATTTTTTTATATTTTATAAAGGATTTTAGAGCTTTTAGATTTTTTATTTTTTTTCATTTTCTATTTTTTGGGATTTTTTCTCTTGAGTTAAAAAATACTAAAATAAATAAAATATAATTTTTTGGATATTTTCAAATAGGTTTTCTATTTTTTGGTAATTTTTAATTCAAACAGGGACAAAATATGCTCGTTTTATTTTTAGAAAATAAGTAAAATGCCTAAAATGCAATTCTAAAAATATGGTGTGAAAGTCTATTCTAGCAGGCACTTAACCCTAACTTTTCATAATTTTTGGAGCATAGATGGTAATTTTAATAAATAGAAAACAATCACAAAAATTGTTGAACTGACAAGGACATATTTACAATTAAAAATAAAGGTAGGGTTACAATGCAATTTACCCAAAATATTACAACTAATATTTAAAGTTTTAAGACTAAAACAAAATACGAAGACCCGTATCGACCTAGCTGTAAAATCGCCACCTCATGTGGGATCGCAAGTGAGGTGACGTGGACTAGACCCAAATGAAATATTAAATAAAAGCAGGGGTTCCTTACCATTTTTACAAAAATATTAAATGTTCAAATTAAATTATAGGACTAAATAAACAAAAGTAAAAATACGGGAGATGGATGTATAAATTACCCCCTACTGCGTGCGGGTGAATGGCACTAATCGTCCCACTAATCCACGTGTCAATCGCTCCTTGCACGATACCCCTTCGTTGTAGATGGTTGAGATTAGATCTCTAGTTGGAGATTGATGAATACTCATTCATCACTCTTTATTCTTATATTTTAGCTACAAAAACCTTTGCAAATGCATGTAGATATGTGTAAATAGGAATAATTACCAAAAGCATGCATCGTGTAAAAACCTATAATTAGCATGTTTTTGTGCAAAAATAAAAGAATAAAGATTAAAAAGAAAAGGAGGGAAATATTTAGAATAAATATTGAGCAACCTAACCCAAGGGAGGGCTCAGCATGGGCTTGACCGCATAAAAGCCAAAGTAGAGGGAGATAGGGGCTCATGTGTGTACATATTTATGTAAATAAAATAAAGGTATTTTCCTCACCAAAAATAGGCTTGTAAATATGTGTCTATATTTATAAATATAAAAACAAAAGATAAAAATATGAAAATCAAAAAGAACAAAAATACCACTTTCACATTGTACATAGACTCACCTACATATTTATTTAGCCCTATAAATAAATAAAATTAATCTTTATAGTTTTTGTAAATATTCTTTATTATATAGTATAAATAAATAAAATAAAAACAATCAAAACAAAAACAAAATAAAAATAACAAAATTAAAAATATAAAAATACATTGTACATATATATAAATGTATATATGTATTTATTTACCTATGTATGTAAATAATAAAAATTAAATAAAAATATCTTTTTATTCCTTAGTTTATAATGAAAATAAATAAAATATAAAAGGGGAATAAAATTGCACAAAAATAACAATTAAAAATCAAAAATCAAAACCCTATATATTGTATATATACCTATGTATAGTACTATATTGTATATAGCTTATTTTTATTTCGAAAAAATTATTAAAAATCACTAAAAAAATAGAAAAAAAATAAAATAAAAATATTTCATGTTTTAAGTTTTTAGTAATTCGACCTTTTTCTGCCCTAAAATAAAGAAATAAAAATGGTGTGCTTGGCGGGCTCTGATTGGTCCACGGGGGATTGTTGACCCCCGGTCAACTCTCCCCCCAGGACAACCAGAGCCGGATCTGAGTTCTGGACCCGATTTCTCAGACTTTTACCCGCTCGACCCAATCGCCATTCCACTTAACCCCGGGTCCTAATCCGAGATTGATCGTCCCTGATCCACGCCCGGGGTGGGTTATGGGGATCCGTGCTCCGACAAGCTTGCCCGGACCTATCTTAGCCGGACCCCTAGCCATATATAGCCATTGCTCCGCCACCCTATTGCTCCATCTTTGGCCATTTGTTTCCTCCTCCTGTGAGCTCCAGAGAGTGCGTGAGAGTGACAACTCGCGTCTGAGCCTGTTGAAGCAAGGAGAGGAGGCGAGTCCATCGATCCGGCGAGCTACGCCGCCGTCGCTCCGCCCTCAGCTGGAGCTTGAGCCTCGGAGGGAGACGCTCCTCGAGGCGACGACCAGGAGCTTCAGCATCTCCTCCCCAGTCTCTCCGACCACCCAGGTAACCTTGTAGGTCCTTACCTTTCGCTGATTTTCATTTACCCCCAAATCGCACCGCCGCTGTCTATCTTTGATTCCGACCACTCCATCACCCCTTTCGATCATCGGAATCGACCATCGCATCCGCCTCTCTCCGACGCACCTTCTTCACCCATCCACTCGACCCAGCTCGCACAGGAGCTGGGAGTCGAGCTCCTCCGTCTACCCCCTTCGCCGGAGCTCGCCATTCCGACCCACAGTTCACCGTCGCTACGCCTAACCGGGTCGAGGCAATTTGCCCTCGACCCGTGACGACCGCCCGAACGACAGAGGTAAAGGTACAGAAAATTAGGTCGTTGCGACCTCAATCACTCGGGCTGAGTCAATAAAGAAAATCAATCACTCAAATCAGATAAAAACAAGCAAGCACAAGAAAGAGCGATCTAGCTATAGGATTAACCTGGTATAGCTCCCAGGGTCGAACACAAGGAGCACAGATTGGCCTTGCGGCCTACGATGTAGTCAAATTGAACTAAAACACAGAGAACATGTTTTTGTGGTTTTTATTTGTTTTTATAAATTTTTTTTAGATTTTTTAAATGATGAGAAAATGAAAGAAAGTAAATACAAGGGGACTTCAACAATTTATTACACACACCAAGAATGATGCAAAAATTCCAGAAAATTGATTTTTAGGTTTTTTAAGTTTTTTACTGTTTTTGGTGAATTTTTGGAATTTTTCTAATGGGTAAATGATTTATTAAAAATCAAACAATGCGAAAAACAAAGGGGACTGTCCAGCAAGGCTTAAGACCCAAAAATAAAATACTCTTGGATCTCAAAAAGCCCTAAAGGTAATTTTCCTATAATCTAGAAAGAATAAGGAAAATTTAGGCACCCTAATTATTGTTTTTGGATTTTTAGTTTATTTATTGTAATTTTTATGAGTTTTTAGGGGTTTTTCAATTTTTAGGGTTTTTAAGTGATGAAAAGTAGCCAAAATTGGCTAGAAAATCAAACAACAAGTAAACTACAGTATCTAATTTTTTTAGAATTTTTGGAGATGTTTTTATAATTTTTTTGGTATTTTTAAAGTCAAACAGTGGCAAAAATATGTGTTTTTGAATTTTTAAAAATAATAAATGAAATCAAAAATGTCCCCAAAAATCATAGAAATTCCTACACCATGGCAGGAGCCATGTGTCAAAATCTCATTGGATTTGGAGGTCGTTTGATATTTTATTCAAAAATAAAGGTGGGGCACTGTGCACAGGGACCTATGTGCAAATACCCAAAAGTTCTGGGGTCCTGGTGCAAAATACCCAAGAAGTCACGTGCCAAGCACGTGCCTGGGGCACTCAAGGACCTAAATGTAATAAAAATAAGTTCCAAGGAACTATTGATAACTCATATCAAAAGTCCAGGGGCTTATATGCAATTTACCCAAAATAAAACGCACATGCGCATAATCAATGCTCACAGGGGTATATATGCAAATAAACAAAACTTTTTATTCAATGAATAACATCCAGAACTACAAGGGGTCTCATGCAAATAACCCAGAATAACACGTGACGACGCACGTGGTCAAGCACACACAGGGGCATAGATGTAATTCAAAATAAGCTCGAGGTCAAAAATGCAAATAACCCTACGTGAATAAAGTTTTAAAAATAATTACAGGACTAAAAAGGAAATGACAAACTACGAGGGGGCCCTACGATATTTACCCCTTTATTAGCCGACGGTCGGATGTGCGCCACGTGGTGATCGAACGGTCTGGCTGTGCGGGCGCTACTCCTCTCTTCTCCTCTTCGACTCGATCGACGGTCCGAGGGAGGCCACGTGGAAGATCAAGCGGTGCTGGGCTCGGGTGCTTCTCTCCTCGGCTGCAACGGTCCAGATGAGATCCTCAGATGGATCGACGGTCACTGCTCCTCGAAGGATGGACGGCTAGGATTAGAACTGGAGCAAGGGCTGCATCGGACGGCTCTGGAAGGTGGAGGAAGAACTGATGGCCGGCGAACTTCGCCGGCCTCCTGTGTGCACTCCGGTCCTCCTCTGCTGCGCCTGAAGGTCGGAGAAGATCCGGCGTGAAGTTGCGCAGCTGCTGTGGGTCTCCGATGCCCCAGCCGAGCCCTGAAAGGCTCCGGCGAGGTCGGCGGAGGAGAAGCTCCTGGCTTGAAGTTGGGAAGCCTCAGACGGCTCCCTTTGGACTTGCAAAGTAAACAAGAAGCTTCGCGGGTCGAGGGCAAATTGCCTCGACCCAAGAAGGCGGGGTGAAGGTGGTCGGTGCTGTGAGGCGGACGAGCTCCGGCGAGCGGAGGACGGTGGAACTCGATTCCCAGATCCTGTGCGATCTGGGTTGAATGAAAGGGCGTAGAAGGTGCGTGAGGGGTTGGCGGAGGTGATGGTCGGGTCGGAGGATCGAGATGTTACGTGAAATGGCCGGAATCAAGGAGATGCGTCGATGGGTCGATTTGGGCGTAATCTAAAATTACACTAAATGGGAAGGAACTAGGGTTACCTGATGGATGCTGGAGACTATGCTGGAGCTGCTCTTGCTCCTGGTCGTAGCTTCGAAGGGCGTCAAGGCCTGAAGCTCGATGCTCAACGCCGGTGGCGGAGCAAGGCGGCGAGAAACGCCGGATCGATGGTAGGGACACCCTCACCTCACTGCAACAGGGGCAAACGCGAGCTGTCACCTCGGGCTTCGCTCTGGAGGTCACGGGAACGAGGATGGCGATCCAAAGATGGGGCGCGGAGGCGGCGGAGGTGAAAATATATAAGGTGACAGCGTCGATTAGGGTTGAGGCTCGACGGCTAAGGAAGGCGTGGATTTGATGGCGGAGGATCCGGCGAGGATGAGGGATGATTGGCGATGAATCCGAGCACGGGGGTTGAGTGGGAGACAGCCTGGAGGCGCGTGGGAAATTCGGAGAAGGAGGCGCGGCACGCATCGTCCAGAATAGGAAGGAGTCCGCGGGGGAGTTGACCGGGGTCAACAGTCCCCCGTGGACCAATCAGGAGCGGCCACGTGTGCCCGAATTTTGTTTATTTAATTTAGGGTAGAAATAGGCCGAATTAAAGAAAACTCAAAACATGAAATATTTTTCTTTTATTTTTTTCTATTTTTTGGTGATTTTTAATTAATTTTTGGAAATAAAAATAGGGTAGCTATATATATAGGTATATGTACACTATATGGGTTTTTATTTTTGATTTTTTTTATTTATTATTTTTATGTGTTTTTATGCTCATTTTGTATTTTATTTATTTACAACATAAAATATGGAATAAAAGAATATTTTTATTTTATTTTTAATATATGTATATAAGGGTGAAATAAATAGTTGTATACATTTATATACATGGTATTTATACAATGTATTTTTGTACTTTTGATTTTGTAATTTTTATTTGATTTTTGTTTTGTTTCTTGTTATTTATTTTATTTACAAAATGTAACATAGAATATTTACAAAAAGTTTAGAAAACAATTGAATTTATTTACAAGGTTAAATAAATACAAGGGTGATGGTCTATACACATGGTGAAGGAAGAGTATTTTTGAATTTTTTGATTTTTATCTTTTTATTTTGTTTTTAATAGTTTCTAAATATACACAATATGGACAAACATATTTTTGGGTGAGGAAAATATAAAGTTTTATTTATTTACAAATATATACATATGTGAGCCCCTATCTCCCTCTACTTGGCTTTTATGCGGTCAGGCCCATGCTGAGCCCTCCCTTGGGTTAGGTTGCTCAATATTTATTCTAAATATTTCCCTCTTTTTCTTTTTGCTCTTTATTCTTTTATTTTGTGCACAAAAACATGCTAATTATAGGTTTTTACACAATGCATGCTTTTGGTAATTATTTGTATTTACACATATCTACATGTATTTGCAAAGGGTTTTTGTAGCTAAAATAGAAGAATAAAGAGTGATGAATGGGTATTCATCACCCCCCTATGCTTAACTTTGCTAGTCCCTTAGCAAACACTTATTTGAAAAAGAAGTGAAAAAGAAAGAAAAAGAAAAAGAAAAAGAGGATGTACATGGATCAAGGTTGACTTATTAAATTTTCCTTCATTAAATTGAAATATGGAGCTCGATCAGATCTTTGGATTATTAATGTGTCAGAACCTTATTTGGACTTAAGCCTAAAACTCAACAGCCTCCAAGTTCCACCAATCTATGGGCAAGACTCCTCAATAAACCAGATCAAAACAAGTCTACATACACAAACTCTAATGACCATGAATCTTTTCCTTGCGGTGTAAGTGATATGTGGCTCCCCACCTCAGAAGTAACAAAGAAACAACCTCCCTCAACCTGGTAACTCTAATGCCTCAGTCTAGCAACTCGTTCCTCGAGAAGCGGGGTATTCCCTTCTAAGTTCAAGTGCAACCGGCTCAAGAAGAGGGGGTAGAAGTATAGAGTTTTGGAAGCTTAGCCAGTGTAGCTAAGTCTCCCGCTGCAAGCTTCATGAGATGTAACATGATACCATAAGCTTTTGCTTTTCACTCCGGTGGGGTTATTAAATTTTCAATCCGACCCACCACTTTTTTGGAGTTCTTTTTGCATTTTTGCATTTTTTTTTCAAGGACTTCTGTACAACATATCTACATGGTGCAGCATATAAGAAATTTCCCCTTGAGCCAGTAGACTATCCCTCTTTTGAAGCTTTATTGCAACCCACAGCTTCTGTCTTTAGCTTTCAACACCACTAGACCAAGTTGAGGTGCACTTCCTTCACTATAAGAAGAAGAGAGGTTCCGCCTAGAAGTACTACCCTCATATGCTACCCCAAGCCAAAGGAAACTGCCTCCTCACCACCTCATCCATGGAGAGCCATGTGTAAAGTGCAGGTGCAAGTGAAGCCATTGTCTCTGAGAGTCATGCGTGTGTTGTTAAGTGCTCTACTTAGGCTCATCAAGATGACATATGCTCATAGCCTAGTGGACTCAAAGAATTAAGTCCTTATGGACCTGAAAAGCCTTAACCCTAAGTCCTATAAGGTTCCTTTTGAAGTTAAGTGGATTAAGATCTTATTCAAGCTCCATTTCTCAAATTAATTCCAGGCTTAATTTAAATGTCAACTCTCATCCAGGAAAAATTATATACATATATGTACACAAGATGCTATTTACAAATATTTTACAATTATGCAAAAATTTTTGAAAAATGTTTTGAAATCATGAATGAATGATGCATGAAGTGCAAGTTTTGCAAAATGATATTTACACACATTTACACAAGATTTTTGCAAACTTTTGATTTTCAAAACATTTTGGAAAAAAATTTGTACTATATACATAATTTTGATACAAAATATTTACACAAGCTTTACACAAAAGAATTTTGAAATCATTTTTACAAAAATACTTTGTACACTAGCTATGTATGTGCAAGAATAAAAGAGGTTTATGTACATGAAAAATTTTTAATTTTTGTGATTTTTTTAGCCATTTTATTTATTAACACACTCACACAAAGTACGAGCTATGGCTAAAGTATATATGAAATATATACACACCCCCCCTATACTTAGCTCGAACGATGTCCTCAGAGTGATCAAGAGCGATGAAGAAGACATAACTCGTGCTTAGTAAAAGGGAAGTGAAAAGGAATGGCTAAGTACAGGAACGAATAAATGAATAAAATGAGAGGAACTCGGTGGTTTCCCCCTATACTTAGGATTAACTAATCCTGAGTATAGAAAGCTGTACATGAAGGGAAAGCCGAGTGAAGAATATACAGAATCTGCCCCCCCTATACTTAGGGTGAAATATCCCTAAGTATAGGCAGCAAAAACAAGAGCAGAAAAAATGAAAAGAATACTCACAGGTCCGACATCCCCCCTATACTTAGGGTAAAGTACACCCTAAGTATAGCATAATCATAAGATGAGAGACGGGATGTGGGACTAAAGAATAGAATGATATGGACAACTGGATCTATACAGGCGGAGGAACAGTTAAAATCAGGCGTGAGATGTAAAAGATGTGAGTCAAAAGACCACATCTCACGCAAAATGAATAGCGGCAATAATAACGTCCCGCGGCTCATGATCTAGAAATGGTTTGAGCCGCTGGCCGTTCACTCGGAAGGTACTCTCAGAAGATAACTCGGATATATCAATGCTACCGTTATCGTGTACCTTTCTGACCAAATAGGGTCCTTTCCATTTGCTCTGTAGCTTCCCTGGAAATAATCTAAGCCTCGCATCAAACAGCCATACTTTCTGTCCAATCTCAAAATGCTTGTGGCTGATATGAGAATCATGCCACTCTTTGACTTTCTCCTTATAATGTAAGCTATTTGAGAAAGCTGTATCTCTAAGCTCTTCCAAGGCGGCTAACTCTGCCCTCCTCTGGTCTCCTATACCATATGGATCCATCAATATGTCTGTAACTGCCCAAAGTGACTTGTGCCTCAGCTCGACTGGTAGGTGACAGGGCTTTCCATAAACGAGGCGAAAGGGAGATGTACCCAAAGGTGTCTTGAAAGACGTCCGATATGCCCACAAGACCGAGTCCAAAAGCTGTGACCAATTCTTTCGGTCAGGGCGGACGACTTTCTGCAAAATATTCTTGATCTCCCTATTCGACACTTCAGCTAGACCATTCGTCTGTGGATGGTATGGTGTGGCAACACGATGGTCTATACTGAACTCTCTAGCAAGTGCCTTCACCTGGTCGTTGATGAAGTGAGACCCCCCATCAGAAATAAGAACTCGTGGAACCCCGAACCGCATGATGATGTGCTTCTTCAAAAATCTGCAAACTGTCTTAGCATCAGCGGCTCGGGTGGGGATAGCCTCAACCCAACGACTAACATAATCTACGGCCAACAGAATGTACTCAAATCCCTGACTCTTAGGGAATGGACCCATGAAATCGATGCCCCATGCGTCAAAAACCTCACAGAAATGAATGGGCTGCATCGGCATCATATCACGTTGTCCACAAGTGCCCATCCTCTGACAGTCAGTACATCTCTTCACGAACTCATCAGAGTCCTTGAAGAGTGTAGGCCACCACAAGCCGGATTGGAGCACTTTCTGTGCCGTTCTCCTCCCAGAATGATGTCCTCCTGCCTCAAGCTTGTGGCAGTAAGTGAGGACACTTTGATGCTCCTCCTGAGGAATACACCGACGCCAGATGCTATCCCCTCCTTCGTGGTAAAGGATGGGATCCTCCCAGTGGTAGGACTTGGCCTTCGCAAAGAAGGTCTCAAGCTTCTGCCTGGGCCAATCTTGTGGGACTTTCCCAGCAACGAGAAAGTTCACAATATCGGCATACCACGGGAGTGAGGCGATAGCAAGGATCGCCTCATCTGGGAAGGTATCACAAATGGGATCAATCTGCTCAGAATCCTCAGGCTGCTCTAGTCGGGATAAATGGTCCGCCACCACATTCTTGACTCCAGGCTTATCCTTGATCTCAATGTCGAACTCCTGGAGTAGAAGGATCCATCTAGTAAGTCTGGCCTTGGCATCCTTCTTTGACATGAGGTACCTGATGGCGGTGTGATCTGTGTACAAGGTCACTCGGGATCCAATGATATACGATCTGAATTTATCTAGGGCAAACACTACTGCTAGCATCTCCTTCTCTGTGACCGTATAATTCCGCTGGGCGGAATCCAATGTGCGGCTAGCATAGTGTATGGCAAATGGCACTCCATCCCTCCTCTGTCCTAGCACGGCCCCTACGGCAAAATCAGAGGCGTCCGTCATGATCTCAAATGGGAGAGACCAATCGGGTGGCTGAAGGACAGGAGCCTCAATTACACACTGCTGGAGAGTCTCAAAGGACGAAAGACACTTGTCATCAACAAGGAACTCGGTGTCTTTCGTCAAGAGATCAGTCAACGGTCGGGCAATCTTGCTGAAATCATGAATAAATCTCCTGTAAAAACCAACATGCCCCAGAAATGACCGTAACTGCTTCAGATTGGACGGCGGTGTGAGTTTCCTAATGACATCGACCTTGGCTGGATCAACCTCCATGCCTCTGTTGGAGATGATGTGGCCAAGCACCGTCCCTTGAGTCACCATGAAGTGACTCTTCTCCCAAGATAGAACCAACCGGGTAGCAATACATCGCTGAAGCACTCGGTCTAGGCAGTCAAGACAGGAATCGAATCCGTCGCCGTAAACCGAGAAGTCATCCATGAAGACCTCTAAACACTCCCCTACCATGTCCGAAAATATTGACAGCATGCATCTCTGAAAAGTCGCAGGGGCGTTACATAGCCCAAATGGCATGCGTCGAAAGGCGTAGGTACCGAAGGGACAGGTAAAGGTGGTCTTCTCCTGATCCTCAGGAGCGATGGCCACCTGATTGTAGCCCGAGTACCCATCTAGGAAGCAATAATGGCTCTTCCCTGCCAGTCTCTCAATGATCTGATCTATAAAGGGCAGGGGGAAATGGTCCTTCTTGGTGGCCTGGTTGAGTCTCCTGTAGTCAACGCAGACCCGCCAAGAGGTAGGTACTCGTGTAGCGATCTCCTCTCCTGACTCACTGATCACAGTCGTGATGCCCGTCTTCTTGGGCACCACATGCAAGGGGCTAACCCACTTGGAGTCGGAAATGGGATAAATAAAATCTGCACTCCACCATTTTGATATTTCCTTCATGACAACCTCTCTTAGGTTGGGGTTCAGTCGCCGCTGGAACTCACGCGACGGCTTCGCCCCTTCCTCGAGATAGATATGGTGGGAGCACAATGAGGGGTTAATCCCATGGAGATCTGCTACGCTCCATCCAATTGCCTTGCGGTTCTTTTCAAGAACCTCCATCAGACGGGATTCTTGCTCTTCAGTCAGATCAGCAGAGATGATGACTGGGTACATCTCAGACTCTCCCGCAAGGAATCTATACTTCAGCGGAGTAGGGAGCGGCTTCAGCTCTGGACAGCTGGGTGCTGGCAGATCTGGCTTCTGAAGAAGATGAGTGTATGCGGACAATTCTGCCAAATTTGCCTGGGAAAATGATAACGAACTCTCACAAACTGGATCTGGAGAAGGCGGGTCCTCTGCATTGTCTCTGATCTGTTCTGCTTCTACCTCCTCCTCATCTATAGGCTCAGGTGGATCCAGATCTGGCATCTGATCATCACAATCTGCCCAATCAGATTCTGAATCCGAGGGATCTATATCAGACTCGGTGGCATCAGTACCACCGGAGAACAAGGTGGCATCAGCACCACCATAGAGCAGGGTGGCCTCAGTACCACCATCACTGGAAATCGTGTCGCGATCAAGGTCCGACTCTGCTGACTCAATAGTATCCTGAACCAAGGCTGTGCTCTCCAGACTATCCTCTGCTATCAATTCTGCATCAACTGCATCTGAATATGAGAGGATGGTCTGTGCTGCAGGATCTGCCCAAACTGCCTCATCATCTGTGATCACAAAATCACAGTCCTGGTGGATGTCTGGTCCTGCGTCTGTCAGCTGCTCTGAATCTGTACTGTCCTCTGAGCGGGATCTAGCTCTGGCTCTGTGGTCCTTAACCGTCTCTATTTGTATACTCTCGCCCTGGACGCGAAAGAATACCTTCCCACTGTCATGGTCAGTCACCGCTTTGGCTGTGGCCAAGAACGGGCGACCGAGGATAATGGGGGAATCGGTCAACGAGTCAGGGGTCTCCATGTCCAGCACTACGAAGTCCACGGGGAATTGCAAACCCTGAATCGTGACGACAACGTCTCGCAACAACCCCTTTGGCCTCTTGACAGACCGATCAGCAAACTGAAGGTATGTCCTGCTCTGTCTAAGAGTGCCCAACTCTAAGTGGTCGAGGAGGGCTGCCGGAAGAAGGTTGATCGACGATCCGCTATCTAAGAGAGTACGGTCGAACCTCTGCTCACTAATCTGACATCTGACATACGGGGCCCCTAAATCTGGCCTCTTAGTCGGCAGATGGTTCTGGATCGCGTAACACGTGGCTTTGGTCAACACATGAATTTCTGCGGTCTTGTTCCTCTTCGTCCTTCTGACTGTGGTCTTATCTCTCAAGGATCGCTGAAGAAGAGGGATGTGTTGCAAAGCCTCATTGAGGGTCAGCTGGATGTGAAATCGGTCTATTATGCTCTGGCTGAACTCCTCCTGCTCTATCTTTTTTGGATCTTTTTCTTTTTTCTTCCCCTTCCCCAACTCAAGGGCTCTAGGGAAGGGGATCACAGGGTCCTTCTCAGATGAAGGACTAGGAATAGGCCTAGACGGTTCGATGACCGGATCCTCACAAACATCATTCACCACAGTGGGATCAGAAGAAACTAAACCTTTTCCTTTATTCAAATCAAAGTTCTGAGATACATTCATGCGAGGAAAGACAACATTTCTATCAGAATAAATGTTGGTGGCATCAGTACCACCTCTAATTGGCTCTACAACTAGACGTCTTGCGGTCTTAGTACCGCGGGCTGGCTCGGCTCTGCTGGTGGCGTCAGTACCACCTCCTCTATGTGGTGAAACGGCGGCCTCAGTACCGCCGGTGGAATCAGCATCTCGGGTGGCGTCAGTACCACCGTCATCATGATGTGCGGCTTCAGTACCGCTCTCCTCCTCCTCATCTGGCGCTCTAGATGGATCCTCGTGTGGTCGCTCAGATGAGGCGCCGCCTGCTGGTCTTCTACCGCTCCTAAGTGTAACAAAATCAGTATCAAATAGATCCGAAGATGTATCATCAAATGGGTCACTAGGAGTGGCAAATTCAGTGTGAACTACCTGCTCAGATTTCCTCTTCAAGCTATTCGGATTCGGCTCGATCTGTGCAGGGATGGCGGCCTTCCCTCTCATCAGGTCCCGCATCTCCTGGCGGAACTCGTCCATCTCCCGTCTAAATGTAGCCTGCTGCTCTGTGAAGAGGCGGGCTAGATCATCCATGGCGGGGCTCTCGTGGGAACCCGACGGGTTGCCTCTCTGGTAATGAGGCTGCTGGACCGGCTGCTGCTGTGGCTGAGAGGGGTAAGAGGAAGGATGCTGCTGCTGGTGAGCCTGCTGCTCACGTCTCCAATTCTGTCCCTGCTGCTGGTAGGGACGAGGTACGAAGGATGATGGCTGATGTGGCTGATATGCAGGGGGCTGCTGGTGATCTCTCTGCTGGGAGTACTGCCCTCCCTGACCGGCTGGCTGCTGTTGGGACTGGTTACCCCCATTCCCCCACCTGAATCCGGGATGGTCTCATCGGATTCCAGGTTGAGGACGGTCATACCAAATCCCGTTGACATCCATCGACGGCTCAGCATCAAAGGAGTCTGGTGGCAGTGCTGCCAGAGGCTGATCCGGCTGATATACCACCATCTGTAAGTCTGGAGATGGTGGTGACTGGTAAGAGGGCTGCTGCTGCTGGTACGGCTCCGCCTGTACAAGGTGAACTTGTCTAGGCTGCTGCAAGGAGCTGGAGCGCTGGGACGAGCTGCGGCTGCCGCCGGAATCGCCTCGCGACAGAAGACGGGGCTGAGGAGCCGTCTGTGCCTCCTGAAGACACAAGAGCTGGGTCTTCATGTCGCTCAGAGTTTGTGCCATTTGCTCCATCTGAGTTATGCCCTGGCACTGCTTCTTCTCTATGATTTCCATGCGGTCCAACTTCTCGCTGATAATCCCCATGTCCGCAGTGGCCGACTCTGCCTGTGCGGCCGCAACTGTGGACGAACTGGATGGACCTGCATCAACCCGTGCTATCCGCTGATACTGCACGGGTCCTGGCGGCTGCTGAGATCTCTGAGTGTACAACCGAGTCTGGGACATCACCATGTAATTTTCTGCCATCTCCTCGTAGATGGCCCAGACTTGGTTGTGGTCCTTGGCAAAGTAGGACCCGCCGCAAGAAGCATTCACCAGACCCTGAAGCTCTGGTGTCATCCCACTGAAGAAGCTCTGAACTAGGTTCGGCTTCGAGATGTCGTGGTGCGGGCATCTATCCAGAAGCTCTCTGAACCTCTCCCATGCCTCGTGAAATTGCTCATTAGGGAGCATGGAGAAGTTGTTGATCAGGGCCCTCGCTGCGTTCGTCCGCCCGAGTGGATAGTACTTGTTCAAGTACTCGGTGCGGAGCTGATCCCAGGTGTAAACAAACTTCCCTAGATGTTTCAGCCAGGCGGCTGCTCTATCTGCCAGTGAAAAAGGGAAGGCCATCATTCGAATCGTATCTTGGTCCACATGACGGTCGTGGACAGTACTGCAGATCATCAAAAACTCCTGGAGATGGAGATGGGGTTCCTCAGTGGCAAGCCCGTGAAAATGAGGGAGCATCTGCAGGGTGTTCGGAGGGAACTTGAAATCCCCCACGATAGCAGGTACCACCACCCAATGATGCATCAGTGTAGATCCGGGGTTGTGTAGCTCCCGCATCGTTCTCGGTGGTCCTCCTCCGGCGGCGGCTGCCGCTGCGGCAGCTGCTGCTGCGGCTGCTGCCTCTGCATCAGCGTCAGGAATGTCCTCAGGCTCGCTCGGCTCGTCTCGCTCTCTTCGGAGTCGCTCCAACTCCCTCCTCATCTCTATCATGAATGCCCCCTGATCGCGTAACTGTTGTTGAACTGTCTCTAATGACGCGATCAGGGTGGAGTTAATCGCTCCCTGGTCTAAGACAAAATGTTCGGGCTGGCGATCGTCTGAACTGCCCGCTCCAGCCATAGGGATGTCTGCAAAATCAGATGAGCCCAACTCAGGTTCTGTCAAATCAATTCGTCTTTCCTCGGGCTCATGTCTCTCAGTAGGAAAAGAAAGGGGATCGAGGGGGAACAGGGTGGAATCGAACTCGGGCCCGGAGAGCTGGTCTCGACTCTCACGGGCCAACCTAGATGATGGAGTAGACGCGCCTGAAAGCGGTGCAGCCAGAGGCTGCCTAAGAGATCGTCTACCCATCATCTTGATCTTGGCGAGTTGGGCGGATGGGATCTGGAGAAAATATGATCGCAAAGCAAACCCCTTGTTCACCAACTCAACACAATCTGAAGACCGTGAAAGCTCGGTCAATTTATCTTGTCAATTTTATTTGGTGAACACACAAGATATCAGAGCGATTACGTGACCTGCTGGGATACCCGATACTCTCTCAACCGACTGTCCCGCACAGAAGAGTCGGTAATCAGTCGAGATGAGCACCGGAGGGCTTTACCTAGTGTTCGGGTCACTCTCTCGCACAATCAATCCAAACAATGAGGGGGTTGCTCTCCCCAAGACAAATTTTTAATGTGAGTGTCTTTTAGGGTCAATAGTGTTATCCAGTCCCAATTTTTATTGTTTTTCTTTTTAATTTTTTTTTTTAAATAAATGCAAGCGGCCTAACGATTTTTCCGATTCTCCTGATGATTAAGCCAAAAACAGAGGGAGAGAACGAAAAAGCCGATGCGCGAGAAAATCAATGATGCATGCAGAGAAAGAAATGCGTACCTTGTCTCCAGCACTCTACATGCAAGTGATCCGCGCAGAATTTAAATACAGAATTAAACTACCTAAATGATGCAACGAGGAAAAACCGAGTCCTAGCTGAGCAATTTCTATTGATCGTGAAGAACAATAGTTAGCCAACGGAATCGAGTCCGGAGTCCGATCTTGGGAGTCACTCGGTGCCCGCCACAACGGGTCCTGCCAGCGCTGTATGTGACTCCTCACGGCACGTGGTCTCAAATCCAATTAAACTAACTTTTTCAGTGAATTTTATCAAGGTCCAATTACGTTCTATAGGAACAGATATTCTATTAAGTGTTGGGCCTTAGATATTTACGTCACAATCAACAGAAATTCCTAAATCTAGGGGCTCGAGAAAAACCGCGTAAACACCGGAAAAGGCAGCTAGCTATCAAAACCACGATAAAAGCCGCGAAAATCCAAATGGGTCCCCCGAGCACACCGGTGCTCAGCGAAACAGACCCGCTAAGTTACAAATGTCCACAAGTCCAAAGTTTGAGTCCTAAATTATTACAAAAAAATTGTTCTCTCTCTCTCTCTAAATAGAAAATCTCTTCTCCTCTCTCTCTTCCTCCTGCGCGGGTCCTCTAAATAGTAACTCCAAGCAGTCCAAGCAGTACCTCGCACAAAAAATCAAGAGAGAATGTCAGAAAACAATTATAATATAGAGAGACAAAAATAGAAGAATGAAAACTGACTACAAAGCCGTGCTCCCCGGCAACGGCGCCATTCTGACGACCGCCCGAACGACAGAGGTAAAGGTACAGAAAATTAGGTCGTTGCGACCTCAATCACTCGGGCTGAGTCAATCAAGAAAATCAATCACTCAAATCAGATAAAAACAAGCAAGCACAAGAAAGAGCGATCTAGCTATAGGATTAACCTGGTATAGCTCCCAGGGTCGAACACAAGGAGCACAGATTGGCCTTGCGGCCTACGATGTAGTCAAATTGAACTAAAACACAGAGAACATGTTTTTGTGGTTTTTATTTGTTTTTATAAATTTTTTTTAGATTTTTTAAATGATGAGAAAATGAAAGAAAGTAAATACAAGGGGACTTCAACAATTTATTACACACACCAAGAATGATGCAAAAATTCCAGAAAATTGATTTTTAGGTTTTTTAAGTTTTTTACTGTTTTTGGTGAATTTTTGGAATTTTTCTAATGGGTAAATGATTTATTAAAAATCAAACAATGCGAAAAACAAAGGGGACTGTCCAGCAAGGCTTAAGACCCAAAAATAAAATACTCTTGGATCTCAAAAAGCCCTAAAGGTAATTTTCCTATAATCTAGAAAGAATAAGGAAAATTTAGGCACCCTAATTATTGTTTTTGGATTTTTAGTTTATTTATTGTAATTTTTATGAGTTTTTAGGGGTTTTTCAATTTTTAGGGTTTTTAAGTGATGAAAAGTAGCCAAAATTGGCTAGAAAATTAAACAACAAGTAAACTACAGTATCTAATTTTTTAGAATTTTTGGAGATGTTTTTATAATTTTTTTGGTATTTTTAAAGTCAAACAGTGGCAAAAATATGTGTTTTTGAATTTTTAAAAATAATAAATGAAATCAAAAATGTCCCCAAAAATCATAGAAATTCCTACACCATGGCAGGAGCCATGTGTCAAAATCTCATTGGATTTGGAGGTCGTTTGATATTTTATTCAAAAATAAAGGTGGGGCACTGTGCACAGGGACCTATGTGCAAATACCCAAAAGTTCTGGGGTCCTGGTGCAAAATACCCAAGAAGTCACGTGCCAAGCACGTGCCTGGGGCACTCAAGGACCTAAATGTAATAAAAATAAGTTCCAAGGAACTATTGATAACTCGTATCAAAAGTCCAGGGGCTTATATGCAATTTACCCAAAATAAAACGCACATGCGCATAATCAATGCTCACAGGGGTATATATGCAAATAAACAAAACTTTTTATTCAATGAATAACATCCAGAACTACAAGGGGTCTCATGCAAATAACCCAGAATAACACGTGACGACGCACGTGGTCAAGCACACACAGGGGCATAGATGTAATTCAAAATAAGCTCGAGGTCAAAAATGCAAATAACCCTACGTGAATAAAGTTTTAAAAATAATTACAGGACTAAAAAGGAAATGACAAACTACGAGGGGGCCCTACGATATTTACCCCTTTATTAGCCGACGGTCGGATGTGCGCCACGTGGTGATCGAACGGTCTGGCTGTGCGGGCGCTACTCCTCTCTTCTCCTCTTCGACTCGATCGACGGTCCGAGGGAGGCCACGTGGAAGATCAAGCGGTGCTGGGCTCGGGTGCTTCTCTCCTCGGCTGCAACGGTCCAGATGAGATCCTCAGATGGATCGACGGTCACTGCTCCTCGAAGGATGGACGGCTAGGATTAGAACTGGAGCAAGGGCTGCATCGGACGGCTCTGGAAGGTGGAGGAAGAACTGATGGCCGGCGAACTTCGCCGGCCTCCTGTGTGCACTCCGGTCCTCCTCTGCTGCGCCTGAAGGTCGGAGAAGATCCGGCGTGAAGTTGCGTAGCTGCTGTGGGTCTCCGATGCCCCAGCCGAGCCCTGAAAGGCTCCGGCGAGGTCGGTGGAGGAGAAGCTCCTGGCTTGAAGTTGGGAAGCCTCAGACGGCTCCCTTTGGACCTGCAAAGTAAACAAGAAGCTTCGCGGGTCGAGGGCAAATTGCCTCGACCCAAGAAGGCGGGGTGAAGGTGGTCGGTGCTGTGAGGCGGACGAGCTCCGGCGAGCGGAGGACGGTGGAACTCGATTCCCAGATCATGTGCGATCTGGGTTGAATGAAAGGGCGTAGAAGGTGCGTGAGGGGTTGGCGGAGGTGATGGTCGGGTCGGAGGATCGAGATGTTACGTGAAATGGCCGGAATCAAGGAGATGCGTCGATGGGTCGATTTGGGCGTAATCTAAAATTACACTAAATGGGAAGGAACTAGGGTTACCTGATGGATGCTGGAGACTATGCTGGAGCTGCTCTTGCTCCTGGTCGTAGCTTCGAAGGGCGTCAAGGCCTGAAGCTCGATGCTCAACGCCGGTGGCGGAGCAAGGCGGCGAGAAACGCCGGATCGATGGTAGGGACACCCTCACCTCACTGCAACAGGGGCAAACGCGAGCTGTCACCTCGGGCTTCGCTCTAGAGGTCACGGGAACGAGGATGGCGATCCAAAGATGGGGCGCGGAGGCGGCGGAGGTGAAAATATATAAGGTGACAGCGTCGATTAGGGTTGAGGCTCGACGGCTAAGGAAGGCGTGGATTTGATGGCGGAGGATCCGGCGAGGATGAGGGATGATTGGCGATGAATCCGAGCACGGGGGTTGAGTGGGAGACAGCCTGGAGGCGCGTGGGAAATTCGGAGAAGGAGGCGCGGCACGCATCGTCCAGAATAGGAAGGAGTCCGCGGGGGAGTTGACCGGGGTCAACAGTCCCCCGTGGACCAATCAGGAGCGGCCACGTGTGCCCGAATTTTGTTTATTTAATTTAGGGTAGAAATAGGCCGAATTAAAGAAAACTCAAAACATGAAATATTTTTCTTTTATTTTTTTCTATTTTTTGGTGATTTTTAATTAATTTTTGGAAATAAAAATAGGGTAGCTATATATATAGGTATATGTACACTATATGGGTTTTTATTTTTGATTTTTTTATTTATTATTTTTATGTGTTTTTATGCTCATTTTGTATTTTATTTATTTACAACATAAAATATGGAATAAAAGAATATTTTTATTTTATTTTTAATATATGTATATAAGGGTGAAATAAATAGTTGTATACATTTATATACATGGTATTTATACAATGTATTTTTGTACTTTTGATTTTGTAATTTTTATTTGATTTTTGTTTTGTTTCTTGTTATTTATTTTATTTACAAAATGTAACATAGAATATTTACAAAAAGTTTAGAAAACAATTGAATTTATTTACAAGGTTAAATAAATACAAGGGTGATGGTCTATACACATGGTGAAGGAAGAGTATTTTTGAATTTTTTGATTTTTATCTTTTTATTTTGTTTTTAATAGTTTCTAAATATACACAATATGGACAAACATATTTTTGGGTGAGGAAAATATAAAGTTTTATTTATTTACAAATATATACATATGTGAGCCCCTATCTCCCTCTACTTGGCTTTTATGCGGTCAGGCCCATGCTGAGCCCTCCCTTGGGTTAGGTTGCTCAATATTTATTCTAAATATTTCCCTCTTTTTCTTTTTGCTCTTTATTCTTTTATTTTGTGCACAAAAACATGCTAATTATAGGTTTTTACACAATGCATGCTTTTGGTAATTATTTGTATTTACACATATCTACATGTATTTGCAAAGGGTTTTTGTAGCTAAAATAGAAGAATAAAGAGTGATGAATGGGTATTCATCAACCCGCGAGTCTCTTGGTGGTCTTTGCAGGTGCTACCAAGCCCATCTGAGGGCTTTGGTCATTCAGGCCAGGAGACCCAGCTCCACTGACCTCGCCCGAGCTCCTCGGAGCTCGGCTCGATCATCGGAGCCCACCACCAGACGCGGGAGCACTCCACGACTCTTCTCCGACCTTCAGAGTGCTCCCAGGAGGAGCCTAGCGCACACCCAAGGCCGGCGAGTCTCGTCGGGGCCCTGTTCTTCCAGCATCCTCCATCGTCATTCGATCGGCCTCCTGCTCCAGATTACATCGTGGTCGTTCGCTTGTGGAGCTGCAGAGAGCGTCAGATCAGAGGAGGTCTGATCCCAGCTGTCAGATCCACACGTGGCTCGGCCCCGACCGTTAGATCAGCCCGAGAATCCCAGCGCTGGAGTGCCACCTGATCCAGACCGTCAGATCCAACACGTGGCAACCATCCAGCGGTTCAGCTTAATAAAGGGTAATTTACCCTTAGGCCATGTCTTTTCTTTTATTTCGTTTTAGTCCTGTAAACATTGAAGTTAGTTGTTTAGTTTTAGGTTTATTTGCATAGAGGACCCCGTACTTTATTTTATTTGCTTATATACCCCTGTGCGTTGTATGGCACGTGCATCGACACGTGATTGTCTGGTTTATTTGCAATAGAGGCCCCTGTAGTTCTGGTTGTTCTTGAATGAATGAAAGTTTTTATCTATTTGCATTTATACCCCTATGCGTGATATATTTCAACATGTGCATGATATTTGTGGGTATTTTGCAGATAAGCCCTTGGACTTTTGGTACCTGTTACCAATAAGTCCTCGGGACTTATTTTTATTACATTTGGGTCCTTGAGTGCCCCAGGCACGCGCGTGGCGCGTGTTCTGCTGGGAAAATTGCACCAGACCCCCCAGACTCTTGGGTGTTTGCACTTTGGTCCCTGTGCACAGTGCCCCTTCTTTATTTTTGAATAAAATAGCAAATCACCTCCAAATCCAACGAAAATTGGACACATGGCTCCTGCCATGGTGTAAAATTTTCGTGGATTTTTTAGGACATTTTTGATTTAGTTTGATATTTTTAAAAATTCAAAAACCTTTAATTTTGCTACTGTCTAACTTGAAAAATCACAAAAAATGTTAAAACTCATTTAAAAATTCTACAAAAATTGTCTACTGTTTGCCTTGCTTAGTTTGATTTTCTAGCCAATTTTGGCTTTTTTTTAGTTACTGAAAACCACTAAAAATTGAAAAACACATAAAAACGTATAAAAAATCTAATAATTAAATTAAAAATCCAAAAATAATAAAATTGGTGCCTAAATTTTCCTCATTTTGTCTTCTCTACAGGAAAATTACCTCCCGGCCATTTTGGGGCTCTTAGATATTTTATCTAGGGCTTTTTGGCTCGGCTGGACAGTACCATTTATTCCAGCTATTGTTTGATTTTTAGAAAATTAAATAAACATCAGAAAATTCTCAAAAATTCACCAAAAACACTAAAAATTATAAAACACATAAAAATATTTTTGTTTGAATTTTTGGTTAATTTTTAGTGTGTTTAATAAATTGTTGAAGTGTGTGCCCCTTTGTTTTTCCTATTTTCTTTATACATTAAAAATCAAAAAAAATATAAAATAAATTAGAAACCACTAAAAATATTTTCTTCTTTTATTTTATTTCTTTTTACTACTTCGTAGGATGATAGGCCAACCCGTGCTCCTTGAGTTCGACCCTGGTCGCTATACCAGGTTAATCCAATAGCAGGACCGCTTTCGTGTTTTGAGTGATTTTATCTATTCTGAGTGGTTCATTTTTCTTGATGATTCGCGCTTGATCGCTTGGGTCGCAACGACCTGTTTAGTACCTTTTACCCGAGTGCTCAGGCGTGTCATCAGAATGGCGCCGTTGCCGGGGAGCACGGCTTAGTAGGTTTCCTTTTATTTTAGTTTTTGTTTTCGCGGCTTTTCGCGGCTTTTTCAGAGCTCGCGGCTTTTTCGCGGCTTTTGTTTTTATTTTATTTTTGTTTTATTTTGTTTTATTTTCTTTTTCTTTTATTTTTATTTTTGTTTTATTTTGAGTGTTTATTTTATTTTGTATTTTTGCATATATACCCTCATTTTCAGTTTCATTTATTTTCTTTTTATTTTATTTGATTATCTTGGTCTGACCACTCATCTCTTTTTCTTACGAGGGCCCGAGGACCGCGGAGGCGACTTTCGAGGAGCCGGTGCAACCGAGGAACTTGGAGGCGGCTTCCTTCTCTACGAAGCCGCAGGAGAGAGCGAGAGAGAGAGAGTTGAGTGGGTGAGGTTAGATTAGGTTTTATTTGATTATTATTGTTGTAATAATACAGGGACTCAGACTGGACTTGGACATTGCTTGAACACTTAGCGGGTCTATTTCGCCGAGCACCGGTGTGCTCGGGGGACCCTTAGGAGTTTTTCGCGGCTTTTCTCGCGGTTTTCTTTTCTTTTCTTACTGCCTTTTCCGGTGTTTACGCGGTTTTTATCGAGCCCCTAGACTTAGGAATTTCTCTTGCTTGTGTCGTAATTAGTAGGGTCCCCACACTTACCAATTTGCATGTTCCTATAGTGCGCTAATTGGATTCACTAATAATCAATTAATAAAAATAATCGACTCATCTCCTTCGTAGCCTACGTGCCGTAGCTCACCCTGTAAAGCGCTTTCTCCTACCCCCGATTTGTCGGGCAGAGGAGGGGTGAGCCAAGACCGGACCCTTTGGCTTGGAGGTCGGTGACCGATTAGACAGTTCTGCGTGTAGAAGTTGCTCGTCTAGGACTCGGTTTTTCCCGTTGCATCATATAGGTAGTTTACTTTTCAGTCTTTAAATTCTACGCGGATCACTTGCATGTAGAGTGCTGGAGACAAGGTACGCATTTCTTACTCAGCATGCATCATTGATTTCATCGCGCATCGGCTTTTTCGACTTCTCCCCCTGTTTTGGACTAAATAACCAGGAGAACCGAAAAATTCGTTAGGCGTTTGTTTTCTATTTGAAAATTATTAAAAAGAAAAATCATAAAATTGGGACTGGATAAAACTATTGACCCTAAAAGACACTCACCCTAAAAATTTATCTTGGGGAGAGCAACCCCCTCATTGTATGGTTTGATTGCGCGAGAGAGTGACCTGCACCCTAGGTAGAGCCCTCCGGTGTTATTCCCGACTGATTACCGACTTCTCCGTGCGGGCCAGTCGGTTGGGGTAGCATCGGGTATCCTAACAGGTCACGTAAGCGCTCTGATATCTTGTGTATTCACCTAATAAAAATTGACAAGATAATTTGACCGAACTTTCACGGTCTTCAGCTCGCGTTGCGTTGGTGAACCGAAGTTTGCATTCTGATCATAGTTTCTCCAGATCTCATCCGCACTACTCGCCAGATCAGGATGATGGGTAGACGCTCTCTTAGGCAGCCTCTGGCTGCACCGCTTTTGGGCACGTCTACCCAATCATCTAGGTTGGCCCGCGAGAGCCAAGACCAGCTCTCCGAGCCCGAGTACGACTCCGCCCTGTTCCCCCTCGACCCCCTTTCTTTCGGACCGGAGCGACATGAGCCCGAGGAGAGATTGATAGATTTGACAGCACCTGAGTTGGGCTCATTTGATTTTGCAGCAGACGTCATGGCCGGCAGTTCTGAGGATCGTTCCCGTCAGCCTGAGCATTTCGTATTGGACCAGGGAGCGATCAACTCCACCCTGATCGCCTCGTTAGAGACCGTTCAGCAGCAGCTGAGGGATCAGGGAGCTTTCATGATCGACATAAGGAGAGAGATGGAGCAGATGCGAGCAGAGAGAGCAGAGCGAGAGCAGAGGAGAGAGGGACCGAGGATCCCAGATGATGCGGATGCAGCAGCCGCAGCAGCAGCAGCCGTCGCAGGAGCGGCCGGAGGACCACCGAGACCGATGCGGGAGTTACACAACCCCGGATCGACGCTGACGCACCACTGGGTAGTACTTCCAGCGATCGTGGGGGACTTCAAGTTCCCCCGAACACTTTGCAGCTACTCCCCCGCTTCCATGGACTCGCGACAGAGGAGCCCCATCTCCACCTCCAGGAGTTCTTGATGATATGCAGCACTGTCCACGACCGTCAGGTGGACCAGAACACGATCAGGATGATCGCCTTCCCCTTCTCCTTAGCTGACAGAGCAGCCACCTGGCTGAAGCATTTGGGGAAGTTTATCTACACCTGAGAGCAGCTCCGCACCGAGTACTTGAACAAATACTATCCACTCGGGCGGACGAATGCTGCGAGGGCCCTGATCAGCAACTTCTCCATGCTCCCCAATGAGCAATTCCACGAGGCATGGGAGAGGTTCCGTGAGCTCACAGACCGATGCCCGCACCACGACATCTCGAAGCCGAACCTTGTTCAGAGCTTCTTCAGCGGGTTGACACCAGAGCTCCAGGGCCTGGTGAATGCTTCTTGCGGCGGGTCCTATTTCGCCAAGGACCACGACCAGGTCTGGGCCATCTACGAGGAGATGGCCGAGAATTACATGGTGATGTCCCAGACCCGGTTGTACACACAGGGGAGACCCCAGCAGCAGCCAGGACCCGTGCAGTACCAGAGGATAGCACGGGTCGATGCCGATCCATCCAGTTCATCCGCAGTTGCAGATGGAACAGATGGCACAGACTCTGAGCGACATGAAGACCCAGCTCATGTGTCTCCAGGAGGCACAGACGGCTTCACAGCCCCGTCTTCAGTCGCGAGGCGACACCGGCGGCAGCAGCAGCTCGTCCCAGCGCTCCAGCACCTTTCAGCAGCCTAGACAGGTTCACCTTGTACAGGCGGAGCCGTACCAGCAGCAGCAGCCCTCTTACCAGTCCCCACCATCTCCAGACATGCAGATGGTGGTATACCAGCCGGATCAGCCTCTGGCAGTACTCCCGCCAGCCCCCTACGATGCAGAACCGTTGATGGATGTCAACGGGATTTGGTATGACCGCCCCCAGCCTGGGATCCGACGAGACCATCCCGGATTCAGGTGGGGGAGTGGAGGTACCCAGCCCCAGCAGCAGTCATCCGGTCAGGGAGGGCAGTATGGCCAGCAGAGAGATCACCAGCCGCAGCAGCATCCCCCAGCCTATCAGTCACACCTGCAGTTGTCCTTCGTTCCTCGTCCCTATCAGCAGCAGGGACAGTCCTGGAGACGTGAGCAGCAGGCTCACCCACCACACCAGCAGCAACATCCTTCCTCCTACCCCTCTTACCAGCAGCACCAGTTCCAGCAGCCTCAGCACCAGAGAGGCTACCCGTCGGGCTCCCATGAGAGCCCCGCCTTGGATGACATAGCCCGCCTCCTCACGGACCAGCAGGCTACCTTCAGACGGGAGATGGACGAGTTCCGCCAGGAGATGCGGGACCTTGTGAGAGGGAAGGCCGCCATTCCTGCACAGATCGAGCCGAATCCGAACAACCTGAAGAGGAAATCTGAGCAGGTAGTTTCCACTGAGCATGCCACTCCTAGTGACCCATTTGATGATATGTCTTCGGATCTATTTGATGCTGATTTTGTTACACTTAGGAGCGGTAGAGCACCAGCAGGCGGCGCCTCATCTGAGCGATGACTCGAGGATCCACCCAGGGCGCCAGATGAGGAGAGCGGTACTGAGGCCGCACATGATGATGATGGTGGTACTGACGCCACCAAGGATGCTGATTCCACCGGTGGTACTGAGGCCGCCGCTTCACCAGTTCGAGGAGGTGGTGCTGATGCCACCAGAGTAGCCGAGCCAGCCCGCGGTACTGAGGCCGCGAGACGTCCAGCAGCAGAGCCAGCCCGTGGTCGTACTGAGGCCACCGGTGTTTGTGTAGAGAGATCAGATGTTTTTCCTCATTCTCATGTATCTCAGAACACTGTTGTGAATAAAGGAAAAGGTTTAGTTTCTTCTGGTCCCACTGTGGTGCTTGATGTATGTGTGGATCCGACCATCGAGCCGTCTAGGCCTTTTCCTAGTCCTTCATCTGCAAAGGACCCTGTAATCCCCTTTCCTAGAGCCCTTCAGATGGGGAAGGGGAAGAAAAAAGAAAAAGACCCAAAAAAGAGAGAGCATGAGGAATTCAGCCAGAGCATGATCGACAGATTTCACATCCAGCTGACCCTCCAGGAGGCTTTGCAGCACATCCCCCTTCTTCAGCGATCTTTGAGAGACAGGACCACAGTCAGGAGGAGGAGGAACCACACTTCAGAGATTCATGTGCTGACGAAAGCCACGTGTTTCGCGATCCAGAACCGTCTGCCGGCCAAGAGGCCAGATTCAGGGGCCCCGTATGTCAGATGCCAGATTAGTGAGCAGAGGTTCGACCGGACTCTATTGGATAGCGGATCGTCGATCAACCTCCTTACGGCAACCCTTCTCGACCGCTTCGAGTTGGGCACTCTTAGACAGAGCAGGACAGTCCTTCAGTTTGCTGATCGATTTGTCAAGAGGCCGAAGGGGTTGTTGCGGGACGTTATCGTCACGATTCAGGGCCTGAAATTCCCCGTGGACTTCGTAGTGTTGGACATGGAGATCCCTGATTCAGTGGCCGATACCCCCATCATCCTCGGTCGTCCGTTCTTGGCCACAGCCAAGGCGGTGACTGATCATGATAGCAGGAAGGTATACTTTCGCGTTGAGGGCGAGAGTGTACAAATAGAGACGGTCGAGGACTACAGAGCCAGAGAGAGAGCACGCTCAGAGGCTAGCATAGATTCAGAGCAGCTGACAAACGCAGAGCCAGACATCCACCAGGACTGTGATTTTGTGATCACAGATGATGAGGCAGCATGGGCAGATCCTGCAACACAGGCCATCCTCTCATTTTTAGACACAGCTGATGCCGAGATGATAGCAGAGGAGAGTCTGGAGAGCACAGCCCTGGTTCAGGATACCACAGAGGCAGCAGAGCCGGTTCTCGACCGCGACACGGTTTTCAGTGATGGTGGTGCTAAGTCCACCTTGTGTTACGGTGGTACTGATGCCACCGTATTTGATGCAGATCCCTCGGATTCAGAGTCTGATTGGGCAGATTGTGATGATCAGATGCCAGACCTGAGTCCACCTGAGCCTACAGATGAGGAGGAGGTAGATGCAGAGCAGATCAGAGACAGCACAGTTGAGCAGCCTTCTCCAGATCCAGTTCGCGAGAGTTCGCTTTCTTTCTCCCAGGCAGATTTGGCAGACTTAGCAGCATTGACACATTTCCTTCCGCAGCCAGATTTGCCAGCGCCCAGCTGTCTAGAGCTGAAGCCGCTCCCTACTTCGCTGAAGTATCGGTTCCTTGCGGGCGAGCCTGAGATGTACCCAGTCATCATCTCCGCCAATCTGACTGGAGAGCAGGAATCTCGTTTGATGGGGGTTCTTGAAAAGAACCGCAAGGCAATCGGATGGAGCGTAGCAGATCTTCATGGGATTAGTCCATCAGTGTGCTCCCACCATATCTATCTCGAGGAGGAGGCGAAGCCGTCGCGTGAGTTCCAGCGGCGACTGAACCCCAACCTGAGAGAGGTCGTGATGAAGGAAATATCAAAATGGTGGAGTGCAGATTTTATTTATCCCATTTCCGACTCCAAGTGGGTTAGCCCCTTGCATGTGGTGCCCAAGAAGACGGGCATCACGACTGTGATCAGTGAGTCGGGAGAGGAGATTGCTACACGAGTACCCACCTCTTGGAGGGTCTGTGTTGACTACAGGAGACTCAACCAGGCCACCAAGAAGGACCATTTCCCCCTGCCTTTTATTGACCAGATCATTGAGAGACTGGCAGGGAAGAGCCATTATTGCTTCCTGGATGGGTACTCGGGCTACAACCAGGTGGCCATCGCTCCTGAGGAGCAGGAGAAGACCACCTTTACCTGTCCCTTTGGTACATATGCCTTTTGACGCATGCCATTCGGGCTATGCAATGTCCCTGCGACTTTTCAGAGGTGCATGCTGTCGATCTTTTCGGACATGGTAGGGGAGTGTTTGGAGGTCTTCATGGACGATTTCTCGGTCTACGGCAACGGATTCGACTCCTGCCTTGACTGCCTAGACCGAGTACTCCAGCGATGTATTGAGTTCCATTTGGTTCTATCTTGGGAGAAGAGTCACTTCATGGTGACTCAAGGGACGGTGCTTGGCCACATCATCTCCAACAGGGGCATGGAGGTGGATCCGGCCAAGGTTGATGTCATTAGAAAACTTGCACCGCCGTCCAATTTGAGGCAGCTACGGTCATTCCTGGGGCACGTTGGATTTTATAGGAGATTTATTCAGGATTTCAGCAGGATTGTCCGGCCGTTGACTGACCTCTTGACGAAAGACACCGACTTCCTTGTCGATGACAAGTGTCTTTCGTCCTTTGCGACTCTGCAGCAGTGTGTGATTGAGGCTCCTATCCTCCAGCCGCCTGATTGGTCTCTCCCATTCGAGATCATGACGGATGCCTCTGATTTTGCCGTAGGGGCTGGGCTGGGACAGAGGAGGGATGGAGTTCCATTTGCCATTCACTACGCTAGTCGCACATTGGATTCCGCCCAGCGGAATTACACGGTTACAGAAAAGGAGATGCTAGCCGTAGTGTTCGCCCTAGATAAGTTTCGATCTTATATCATTGGATCCAGAGTGACTTTGTACACAGATCACACCGCCATCAGGTACCTCATGGCAAAGAAGGATGCCAAGGCCAGACTTACTAGATGGATCCTTCTACTCCAGGAGTTCGACATTGAGATCAAGGATAAGCATGGAGTCAAGAATGTGGTGGCGGATCATCTCTCCCGTTTATAGCAGCCTGAGGAGTCTGAGCAGATTGATCCCATTCGTGATACCTTCCCAGATGAGGTGATCCTTGCTATCGCCTCACTCCCATGGTATGCCGATATTGTGAACTTTCTCGTTGATGGGAAAGTCCCACAAGATTGGCCCAGGCAGAGGCTTGAGACCTTCCTTGCGAAGGCCAAGTCCTACCATTGGGAGGATCCCATCCTTTACCACGAAGGAGGGGATAGCGTCTGGCGTCGGTGTATTCCTCAGGAGGAACACCATAGCGTCCTCACTTACTGCCATAAGCTTGAGGCAGGAGGACATCATTCTGGGAGGAGAACGGCACAGAAGGTGCTCCAATCCGGCTTGTGGTGGCCTACCCTCTTCAAGGACTCTGATGAGTTCGTGAAGAGGTGTACTGACTGTCAGAGGATGGGCACTTGTGGACAGCGTGATATGATGCCGATGCAGCCCATTCACTTCTGTGAGGTTTTTGACGCATGGGGCATCGATTTCATGGGTCCATTCCCTAAGAGTCAGGGATTTGAGTACATTCTGTTAGCCGTAGATTATGTTAGTCGTTGGGTGGAGGCTATCCCCGCCCGAGCCGCTGATGCGAGGACAGTTTTCAAATTTTTAAGGAAGCACATCATCACGCGGTTCGGGGTTCCACAAGTTTTGATTTCTGATGGGGGGTCTCATTTCATCAACGACCAGGTGAAGGCCCTTGCTAGCGAGTTCGGTATAGACCATCGTGTTGCCACACCTTACCATCCACAGACGAATGGTCTAGCCGAGGTGTCGAATAGGGAGATCAAGACTATATTGCAGAAAGTCGTCCGTCCTGACCGAAAGGATTGGTCACAGCTTTTGGACTCGGTCTTGTGGGCATATAGGACGTCTTTCAAGACACCATTGGGCACATCTCCCTTTCACCTCGTATATGGCAAGCCGTGCCATTTACCTGTTGAGCTGAGGTACAAGTCACTTTGGGCAGTTACAGACATTCTTATGGATCCAGATGGTGTGGGAGACCAGAGGAGGGCAGAGTTAGCCGCCCTGGAGGATCTTAGAGATACAGCTTTCTCAAACAGCCTACATTATAAGGAGAAAGTGAAGGAGTGGCATGATTCTCACATCAGCCACAAGCATTTTGAGATTGGACAGAGAGTATGGCTGTTTGATGCGAGGCTACGTCTATTTCCAGGGAAGCTACAGAGCAAATGGAAGGGACCCTACTTGGTCAGAAAGGTACACGACAACGGTAGCATCGACATATCTGAGTTGTCTTCTAAGAGTAGCTTTCGAGTGAACGGCCAGTGGCTCAAGCCATTCCTAGATCATGAGCCGCGGGTCGTTGATCTTGCCCCTATTCATTTTGCGTGATATGTGGTCTTTGACTCACATCTAATGCATCTCACGCCTGAGTTTCACTGATCTTCCGCCTTGTATAGATCCAGATGTCCATATCACTACATTCCTTAGTCCCACATCCCTTTCTTCATCTTTTGATTATGCTATACTTAGGGTGCACTTTACCCTAAGTATAGGGGGGATGTGAGACCTTTTGGGTATATCTTTTGTTTCTGCCTACCCCTGTTTGTGCTGCCTATACTTAGGGATATTTTACCCGAAGTATGGGGGGGTAGACCCTGTACATGCTCCACTCGGTTTTCCCTTAGTATACAGCCTGCTATACTTAGGATTATTTGATCCTAAGTATAGGGGGAAGACCCGAGATCCTCTTGACTTTTCTATTTCATCCATTCGTCTTTGTATATAGCCTTCCTTTTCACTTCCCTATACTAAGCACGAGTTATGTCTTCTTCATCGCTCTTGACTCTGAGGACATCGTTCGAGCTAAGTATAGGGGGTGTGTATATATTTCATATATACTTTAGCCATAACTCGTACTTTGTGTGAGTGTGTTAATAAATAAAATGGCTAAAAATCACAAAAATTAAAATTTTCATGTACATAAACATTCTTTTATTTGCACATAAATAGCTAGTGTACAAATTATTTTTGTAAAAATGATTTCAAAAATCTTTTGTGTAAAGCTTGTGTAAATATTTTCTTATCAAAATTATGTATATAGTACAAAATTTTTCCAAAATGTTTTGAAAATCAAAAGTTTGCAAAAATCTTGTGTAAATGTGTGTAAATATCTTTTTGCAAAACTTGCACTTCATGCATCATCCATTCATGATTTCAAAACAATTTTCAAAAATTTTGCATGTTTGTAAAATTTGTGTAAATAAGCATCTTGTGTACATATGTATATAGTTTTTCTGGATGATAGTTGACATTTAAACTAGCCTGGAATCAAATTGAGAAATGGATCTTGATTAAGATCTTAATCCACCTAATTTCTAAGAGGAACCTTATAGGGCTTAGGTTTAAGGCTTTTCAGGTCCATGGTGACTTAATTCTTTGAGTCCACTAGGCTATGATCACATGTCATCTCAATGAGCCTAAGTAGAGCACTTAACAACAACACATGACTCATATAGACAATGGCTTTACTTGGACACCAGCACTATGCACCGAGCTCTCCACGGATGAGGTGGTGAGGAGGCAGTCTTCCTTGACTTGGGGTAGCATATGAGGGTAGTACTTCTAGGCAGAACCTCTCTTCTTCTTTTAGTGAAGGAAGTACGTCTCAACTTGGTCTGGTTGCCATGAGGTCTAACGACGGGAGTTGTGGGTTGCAATAAAGCTTCAAAAGAGGGATAGTCTACTGGCTCAAGAGGAAAAACTCCTTGTATATATGCTGCACATGTATATGTTGTACAGATGCACTTGAAAAAAAATGTGCAAAAAGAAAATAACTCCAAAAAAGTGGTGGGTCTGATAGAAAATGATAATCCCACCGGAGTATGTATATAGAGTGCAATAAGCAAAGCTTGGTTTAATGATCCACCTGTTGTAGCTTGCAGCAGGGAGACTTGGCTACACTGGTCAGGCTCCCAAGGGTACTTGGCTACACTGGCCTTGACCCATTCTCTTCTTCCTCCTCTTCTTGAGCCGGTTGAACTTGAACTTAGAAGGGAATACCCCGCTCCTCGAGGAAAGAGTGGCCAGATTGAGGTCATAGAGTTACCTTGTTGGGGAGGGTTGTCAAGTTGCCATTTCTGAGATGGAGAGCTTAGACCTCACCTTCACAGGACAAGAAAAGATTCATGGTCTTCAGGGTTTGTGATTGATGACTTGTTCTGATCTGGAGCACTGAGGAGTCTTGGTTATAGATTAGTGGAACTTGGAGGCTGTTGAGTTTTAAGCTTAAGTCTAAATAAGGTTCCGACACATTAATAATCCAAAGATCTGATCGAGCTCCATACCCCAATTTAATGAAGGCATGTTTAATAATCAACCTTGATCCATGTACATCCTCTTTTTCGTTTTCTTTCTTCTTTTTCACTTCTTTTTCAAATAAGTGTTTGCTAAGGGACTAGCAAAGTTAAGTATAGGGGGTGATGAATACTCATTCATCACTCTTTATTCTTATATTTTAGCTACAAAAACCTTTGCAAATGCATGTAGATATGTGTAAATAGGAATAATTTCCAAAGCATGCATCGTGTAAAAACCTATAATTAGCATGTTTTTGTGCAAAAATAAAAGAATAAAGATTAAAAAGAAAAAGAGGGAAATATTTAGAATAAATATTGAGCAACCTAACCCAAGGGAGGGCTCAGCATGGGACTGACCGCATAAAAGCCAAGTAGAGGGAGATAGGGGCTCATGTGTGTACATATTTATGTAAATAAAATAAAGGTATTTTCCTCACCAAAAATAGTCTTGTAAATATGTGTCTATATTTATAAATATAAAAACAAAAGATAAAAATATGAAAATCAAAAAGAATAAAAATACCACTTTCACATTGTACATAGACTCACCTACATATTTATTTAGCCCTATAAATAAATAAAATTAATCTTTATAGTTTTTGTAAATATTCTTTATTATATAGTATAAATAAATAAAATAAAAACAATCAAAACAAAAACAAAATAAAAATAACAAAATTAAAAATACAAAAATACATTGTACATATATATAAATGTATATATGTATTTATTTACCTATGTATATAAATAATAAAAATTAAATAAAAATATCTTTTATTCCTTAGTTTATAATGAAAATAAATAAAATATAAAAGGGGAATAAAATTGCACAAAAATAACAATTAAAAATCAAAAACCAAAACCCTATATATTGTATATATACCTATGTATAGTACTATATTGTATATAGCTTATTTTTATTTCGAAAAATTATTAAAAATCACTAAAAAATAGAAAAAAAATAAAATAAAAATATTTCATGTTTTAAGTTTTTAGTAATTCGACCTTTTTCTGCCCTAAAATAAAGAAATAAAAATGGTGTGCTTGGCGGGCTCTGATTAGTCCACGGGGGATTGTTGACCCCCGGTCAACTCTCCCCCCAGGACCACCAGAGCCGGATCTGAGTTCTGGACCCGATTTCTCAGACTTTTACCCGCTCGACCCGATCGCCATTCCACTTAACCCCGGGTCCTAATCCGAGATCGATCGTCCCTGATCCACGCCCAGGGTGGGTTATGGGGATCCATGCTCCGACAAGCTTGCCCGGACCTATCTTAGCCGGACCCCTATCCATATATAGTCGTTGCTCCGCCACCCTATTGCTCCATCTTTGGTCATTTGTTTCCTCCTCCTGTGAGCTCCAGAGAGTGCGTGAGAGTGACAGCTCGCATCTGAGCCTGTTGAAGCGAGGAGAGGAGGCGAGTCCATCGATCCGGCGAGCTATGCCGCCGTCGCTCCGCCATCAGCTGGAGCTTGAGCCTCGGAGGGAGACGCTCCTCGAGGCGATGACCAGGAGCTTCAGCAGCTCCTCCCCAGTCTCTCCGACCACCCAGGTAACCTTGTAGGTCCTTATCTTTCGTTGATTTCATTTACCCCCAAATCGCACCGCCGCTGTCTATCTTTGATTCCGACCACTCCATCACCCCTTTCGATCATCGGAATCGACCATCGCATCCGCCTCTCTCCGACGCACCTTCTTCACCCATCCACTCAACTCAGCTCGCACAGGAGCTGGGAGTCGAGCTCCTCCGTCTACCCCTTCGCCGGAGCTCGCCATTCCGACCCACAGTTCACCGTCGCTACGCCTAACCGGGTCGAGGCAATTTGCCCTCGACCCGTGAGTCTCTTGGTGGTCTTTGCAGGTGCTACCAATCCCATCTGAGGGCTTTGGTCATTCAGGACAGGAGACCCAGCTCCGCTGACCTCGCCCGAGCTCCTCGGAGCTCGGCTCGATCATCGGAGCCCACCACCAGATGCGGGAGCACTCCACGACTCTTCTCCGACCTTCAGAGTGCTCCCAGGAGGAGCCTAGCGCACACCCGAGGCCGGCGAGTCTCGCCGGGGCCCTGTTCTTCCAGCATCCTCCATCGCCGTTCGATCGGCCTCCTGCTCCAGATTACATCGTGGCTGTTCGCTTGTGGAGCTGCAGAGAGCGTCAGATCAGAGGAGGTCTGATCCCAGCCGTCAGATCCACACGTGGCTCGGCCCCGACCGTTGGATCAGCCCGAGAATCCCAGCGCCGGAGTGCCACCTGATCCAGACCGTCAGATCCAACATGTGGCAACCATCCAGCGGTTCAGCTTAATAAAGGGTAATTTACCCTTAGGCCCTGTCTTTTCTTTTATTTCGTTTTAGTCCTGTAAATATTGAAGTTAGTTGTTTAGTTTTAGGTTTATTTGCATAGAGGACCCCGTACTTTATTTTATTTGCTTATATACCCCCGTGCGTTGTATGACACGTGCATCGACACGTGATTGTCTGGTTTATTTGCAATAGAGGCCCCTGTAGTTCTGGTTGTTCTTGAATGAATGAAAGTTTTTATCTATTTGCATTTATACCCCTATGCGTGATATATTTCAACATGTGCGTGATATTTGTGGGTATTTTACAGATAAGCCCTTGGACTTTTGGTACCTGTTACCAATAAGTCTTCGGGACTTATTTTTATTACATTTGGGTCCCTGAGTGCCCCAGGCACGCGCGTGGCGCGTGTTCTGCTAGGAAAATTGCACCAGACCCCCCAGACTCTTGGGTATTTGCACTTTGGTCCCTGTGCACAGTGCCCCTTCTTTATTTTTGAATAAAATAGCAAATCACCTCCAAATCCAACGAAAATTGGACACATGGCTCCTGCCATGGTGTAAAATTTTCGTGGATTTTTTAGGACATTTTTGATTTCGTTTGATATTTTTAAAAAATTCAAAAACCTTTAATTTTGCTATTATCTAACTTGAAAAATCACAAAAAATGTTAAAACTCATTTAAAAATTCTACAAAAATTGTCTATTGTTTGCCTTGCTTAGTTTGATTTTCTAGCCAATTTTGGCTTTTTTTAATTACTGAAAACCACTAAAAATTGAAAAACACATAAAAACGTATAAAAATTCTAATAATTAAATTAAAAATCTAAAAATAATAAAATTGGTGCCTAAATTTTCCTCATTTTGTCTTCTCTACAGGAAAATTACCTCCCGGCCATTTTGGGGCTCTTAGATATTTTATCTAGGGCTTTTTGGCTCGGCTGGACAGTACCATTTATTCCAGCTATTGTTTGATTTTTAGAAAATTAAATAAACATCAGAAAATTCTCAAAAATTCACCAAAAACACTAAAAATTATAAAACACATAAAAATATTTTTGTTTGAATTTTTGGTTAATTTTTAGTGTGTTTAATAAATTGTTGAAGTGTGTGCCCCTTTGTTTTTCCTATTTTCTTTATACATTAAAAATCAAAAAAAATATAAAATAAATTAGAAACCACTAAAAATATTTTCTTCTTTTATTTTATTTCTTTTACTACTTCGTAGGCTGAGAGGCCAACCCGTGCTCCTTGAGTTCGACCCTGGTCGCTATACCAGGTTAATCCAATAGCAGGACCGCTTTCGTGTTTTGAGTGATTTTATCTATTCTGAGTGGTTCATTTTTCTTGATGATTCGCGCTTGATCGCTTGGGTCGCAACGACCTGTTTAGTACCTTTTACCTGAGTGCTCAGGCGTGTCATCAGAGATCAATAGTTGATGCTACGTAGGTTTGACGGCTACTGCTTCATCTGGAAGGTGCCTCTCGATCGGATGGTGGATAGGACGGCTGGAAGAACGAAGGATGAACTTGTCTCTGATGAGTTTGAAATCGACGAAGCTCGAGCCTCCAGCCACCTGCATTGTCGTTGAAGCTCTCTACACGTTCTGATGTGCTCCCTGAAGGCCCAAATGCGTCAAATGGTTTGGGGGTTGCTGATTGTGCCCCTGGAGTTCAATCTCCTTCAACCGACCTTCCAGGTGCTTCCTTAATGCAGATGGCCTGTAGAAGGGCCCTTCAAAATCTACAAAAGTTCTACAAAGAGTCGTGATGCATATGGCAAGGTTATGGCCATCATTTGGTGGCCGGTCAAGGTGAAATGGGCAAAGGCAGATGAGGTCTGGAGATGATGGTGGAGTTAGGCCTCAGTGGTCTAGATCTAAGGAGATCTAGGTGAGATGGGTGGTGTGGAGAGTGGAGAAATGATAGGGGAAGAAATGAGGTGGATGGGGGTGGTCAGAGATGAGGTTTCATGGTGAAACAGAGTGGTCGGAGCTCGAGAGCTCTTGCGAGAGCTAAACTCCTAATTTACGCTAATGCAAATAATTATAAGGAAAAATGAAATGCGGAATCAAATCTACAACCTAAATATATCTAGAAAGCATAGAAAAATCAAACCTTAAGTGGCCAAGGACCGCGAGATAATACCTCACGGCCGAGATGACCGGAGATGGTGGGAATCACCTTTCAACCCGTCCTTCCTCGCTGCGAAGGATGGCGGAGTGCTCCTGTCACGAGCCTCAATGCTATGGACGTCCTCCGAGGGGCCAAGAGCATGGGGAAAGTGAACTGAATAAATGGTGAGGAGGGGATCTTTGTACAGGAGAGCGAATGGGAGAGTTGACCTATCGATTTCACGCGGACCAATAATGGTATAAGGAAGAGGATGGGTCCATGTGATAGTTGGATGTATCGACAAGATATTTCGTGAAGGAATCGAGGGTCCTCAAGAAGTGAATCGAGCGGGGAAAATCGAGAAAGAAGGGGGTTGAGATACTCTAACAGGTCTACGACCTAGGTCAGAGAGTTGATCCAGGTCAATGGGTGGCGGGCCCTGATTGGGCTACATCACCTGCAAAAAGACAAACGAATTTGAAATTCAAAAATAATTAAAAATAAATTAGTAAATGAACTATTTAATTTTTGGTTGAAACTAAAAAAACGTTTATTATTTTATGTAGTATTTTAATATGATTTTTATTTATTTTTATAAGCTTATTTATTACAAGCTATTTTTTTAGGGTTTATTTATAGGTATATTTGCCTATGTTTTGTATATTTTATTTTTATTTTGTATTTTTGATTTTATTATTTTATTTTCTTAATTTATATAATTATAACTTATTTTTATACACATAAATATATTTTGTTATATTTTTTGATTTATTTTGTACACTTAAATAATTATGTATACTTAAAACATAAGTATAAGTATTATATATTCATCTATGTTTTTTATATATTGTTTTATTTTAGTATTTTCTTTATGGTTTTATTTTATTATAAAGTATGTACATGTACTATAAATAATATTTACAAAATTATAAAAATTTAAAATAAAAAATAATGAATAAATAATATGAATATTTTATTCAAGTATATTATACAATAGGGGTCCAAAACCAAACTTTTGCATCTTAACTTCAAATTGAATGAAACCGCCTTCATTAAATATCGTATTAAAAGTTATATACAATTAAAGGTATTTTTGGTACATTTTGAGTTCATATGGAGAAGATATGGTTCTAGGAAGATTGGATTTTGGCTTTTTATTTTTAGTATAAAATGTATAATTTATATTATTTTTGTAATCAATTTTTTATTTTTCTTTGTATTTTTATCTACAACTTTCATGTACAAAGTTTTTTTATTTTATGAGTGAATAATAGAAAATAAAATAGGTTTCAAAAATGAAATATTGGAGAATAAAGATCAGGTTTTTATTATATATATTTGGCTCTTATCTCCCCCGACTTTATTCCTTGTCAACCCAGTCATCAAGATGTCTAGGTCTCAGGGTTTATGATCATAAACGCCTTTGGAATTTTATTCTTTTTCTTTTTTTATTCTATAATTTTAGCATTAAAAATTGTATTTTACATACAATAAATGGAATAGATAATGGATATTAATTTGTACAAAATAATGATATTTACATGCATTTAGCTAGGATTTTTAAGGACAAAATGATACAATAAAGGTGATGAAATGGAGATTCATCACCTCCTATACTTGCCTTTGCTAGTCCTTGGCAAACACTTATGCAATAAGTACAAAAAATGCAAATAAAGAAAAGAAAAAGGAAGAATGTGGATTGATTTTAATTTTCAAACTTGTCTTCGTAAAATCAAAGTTTGGAGCTTAAGTCAAACCTTTGGATTTTAGATGTAGTTGGAACCTTATTGGGATTTGATTGAAACACAACAACCTTCGGGAATCACAGAACTCTGCTCAAGTCTTCTCAATAACCATGTCAGAATAAGTCAACTCATATGCAAACCCTTATGACTATGAATCTATCTTGAACAGTGTATGTGATATGTAGCTATCCTCGGTTGAAGCGGTAAAAGTCAGTCTTCTCCAACATGGTGACCCTGAATAGGGACAAAAACATGCTCTTATGATTTTTTTTATAAATAGTTAAAATGCCTAAAATGCAAAAAATAAAAATGTGGCGTGAATGCTTATATTAGCAGATACTTAACCCTATTTTTTTCATAATTTTTGGAGCAAAGATGATATTTTTTAAATCAAATACAATCACAAAATTAGTTGAACTAGTAAGTGTATTTATGCAATTAAAATAAAAGCTAGGGGTTACAGTGCAAATTAACTAAAAAGTTACAACTAATATTGAATTAAAAGACTAAAATGAATTACAAAAATCGTGATGGCTTCTGTGCAAAATGGCCACATCACATGAGAGCGCACGTGAGGTGATGTGGCCAGGACGAAAGTGCAACTACAATAAATCTCAGGGTTCCTTGTGTAATTTTTATAAAAATAGTAAACAATAAAAATAAATTACAAGACTAAAATATAAAGACAAAAAGGTGAGGTGTGTCAGCAATTTTCCCCAAACGTGTGTGCGGGTGAATTACCAGATCTTGTTCACTTGTCCATGTGGCATTTTTCTCAATAATCGATACCTCTTTGAAAGTCGATGGCTAGGATCCGATCCTAGGAGAGGATCCAACGGTCGTGCTCTGCAAAATCTAGTAGTTATTTTGAAATCTGGAACTCGGACTCAATAGGACGGCTCTGGATATGTCTGGACGAATTGGGAAGAACTCCTCCCAGGAGCTCGCTCGATCGATCCTATCTCCTTGCTCTAGCACTCCCAAAGGTTGTTGAGGTGCTCAAAAGGTGGATAGAATCAATCCGCAGCCCCTGGAAGCATCAAAGAGGTTTGGGCCCCATCGATGGGGGCATGGATCATCGAAGTACCTGGAGTGTCTGTTGAGCCTCAAAACCTCTCAGATGGGGCTCTTCCGAATGCGTATCCTGCAAAGAAATCACGATGACAGCACGGTGAAGCTATATGGGCATTTATTGATGGAAAGAGAGGTAGAATGGTATGGAGGTGAGAAGGTCCAGTGAGGTGGCGGAGGAGGTCCTCGTAATCCAGATGGAGGGTCGATCTGGTTAGATGGGTGGCGCGATTAGATGGAGAAATGGTAGAGCAAGAATATGGAGTGGAAATGGGAGTCGGATTAGGGAGGTATCACAGTGAAGTGTTCGCCGGAGTTTAA